>SNQJ01S0020114.1:19135-36970 GCA_010110895.2 Picea sitchensis | reverse complement strand
GCTGGAGGTTTTGGGCATGGGGGCTAGGATATCCATATGGTATCCTGGAGCTAGGAAGTTGTCCTAGTTGGCAGGGTGGAAACAAGGTTTGGACAGAGTTGGGCAGGGCATTAGGCAACAACAAAGCAGCGGGCTGGACAACCGGGTCGATGGAGAAGTTAGCATCAAGAAGAGGTAAAATTGTTTTATTCTGTTATGAAATTATTATTCATTGATAAATTTAAGTTACTGAAGTTACTGTTATGAAGTTATTATTCTGTTATCAATTTATTGTTTCAGTTTATGGAATAAATTGATGTTTAAATTAATACGGTTATTACAAAATTTCTCATTTTATTTTGCCAGTTCAGTCTTCACACGCCAGTAAGAGATTGAAAATTGATATTCCCCAACCTGTGCAAGACAAAGTTAAAGCAGTTGCCTCCCCTTCTTCTCCCTCCATTGATTCCTCTAAATCTGCATCTTCCCACCTTCATTTAAAGGATGAATTTTCCCATATGATCAACGAGATACAAACCTAAGGGTCCAATAAACCACGAGATACTTTAGAAAATTCTAAGGGAAACAACAGTGAAAAAAGGAAAAAATCCTCTTAAAGTGGAAAATATGGTTTTTAAATTATGTTTTATGTGATTTAGTTGATGAGGACAATGTTTAATGGTTTTTAGCATATTTTGGACAGAAATCCTTATTTTTGATATTTTTTGGATAATGTGGATATATATTCTTTTGGATATGATATAAATTATTGATGATATTTAAATATCTAGTTTAAAAGATATTCAAGGGAGTTACAAGGGTGGAATATGGTCAAAATGATTATCTTTTGTGTATTATATTTCATGATTTAAAAATAAGAAATGACGAGAGTCACAAGGGGTCCCAACTACTTAATTATTATTAATTAAGACCCTTTGCTATATTATTTTTATTTATTTCTCCTAAATTAATTAGTTAAGTTAAATCAACTTAAGTAAAGAAAGTAGTTGAACTACTTCAACTTATTGGGAAAGAATAAAAGCTCAATGAGAAGAAAAGACAAGGAGAGAATAGAAGGAGAAAACAAGACTAAGGTCTTCTCTTTAGTTACATGAGATAGTTTCAGTTTTCATTAATTTCTTTGTTTATTCAAAAGCCTAATTCTATTTTTGACGGTAGGGTCTTATTGTAGACAGCAAGGTTCAAGAATGAACCACACTAGTGATGGTTGGGCTATGTCATCCAAGTCATCATCAAGGCCTTCCAAGTCTGATCTTTCTCATCTGGCATGCGGGCCCCTTGCATCCATGTAACATACCCATCCACCCATAGGTCAGGTACACTACCTGCAAGCCCACCCTCAGACTTCTTTCTCTTACATATACCTTCTTTAGACATTAAGTATGAATAAGAAAACAGATTTAACAACATGCACAACAATATCCAGCAAGAATGCATAATCTAAAGATTATGTTAAACGATAATTAAATATACACAACAGAAATATATTCATACACATGTATATGATAATTAAATTATGCAGTGGAAATACATTCATACATAGGTAGGGATATCATGATAGAGAGCACTTATCTTTATGAAAGATGACACTCACTGGTTACAAACCAAGGACGTTCCACCCAACTGTAGACATCGTTGCTCCAAATATCAACAGCAGTGTCACCCTCGAGCCAGGGCTATGAATCTATAAGGATAGTTCCAGAGTGTACTTGGGTTCCCAAACCATTCATCTCTCAATCTCTCACAGGTTTCTCGACACCCACAACAATCCAAGTACCCATCTCTCTCCTACCCATCCTGTTCCACCCGAGAGAATGGACCTCCACCCTTCTCTGCCATGCAGTCCCTTAGGCAGTCCTTCTCCATCCTGTCAAGGCTTCCAACATAACTGGTCTAGAATATCAATGCTGGAACTCTCAGGACTCACAGTTGTGAGAAAAACATGGAATAGGCAAATGAATTTCAAACATGCAAGCCCTAGGTCATAGATGGATCACACCAGCGACAACTACAACCAACTATCTCATGGCTAATTCTTCCGTAGCTTTGTTTCCTTTCACTTTTCCAACCAAGACACAGGTGAGGATGGGTCGATGAATTGGTTAGGGAGTGCATGGGAGTGTGTGAGGGAAGAATGAGTGAGTGAACGGGAAATCAGTGACCAAGTCATCATTCCAACCCCCCCATCAGACCAGAGGTGTGCTTAAGTAACCTCATGGGGAAAACAAGAACCTCTTGGCCTTCCCCAAGAAGTTCACGTAACCGATCCTCTCCCTTAGACAAAAAGGGTAATAAGAAAATGGGAGTAACACTTAGTCCCTCAAGCTCCCTCTCTTGTGGAATCATAGCCCCCTATAACTCTAGTCCTTGTCTGTCTAGTAGCCAGTGATGCGTTTATTATTATTAATGATCAAAACATTACATTTCTTGGGCATACTGGCCCTTCAATAACTGTCCAGGCACTACGGCCTCTTAGCATTGTAACAATACATTATTTAAAATGGGGGTTCAAAAAATGGGGTGTTACATCCCCTCCCCCGTATTTTGGCACTGTCCTGAGTGCATATACAAAACATAGATCAAAATATAAAATTTATTCAGAAAGTTGCAAGTACTCTACCTGCATGGAATCTTCATGCTACTAGGTAACTGCTTGAAGACTGTAGCAGTTCCACTGAAATTTTAACAATTCTATAACTTGATTCCAAAGCATTTTGACTTTTCTGTCCAATACCTGCACTGGCTGAACCTGAAACTCTCCCTCTGTCTCTACCTGAATCAAATTCCAATCAATAACATGGTTAATATCATGTACACATTTCTTTAGTAAATATACATGAAATACATTATGCACATTCATGGAAGAAGGCAATGCAAAAATGCAAATGGCCCTATTATGTCCAATATTTTAAATGGACCACAGAATCTGGCTACCAGCTTTGTACAACTACCCAATTTCAAAGGGATTTTCTTGGGCTTCACTTTCAAAAGTACATGCTCCCCTACTTTAAATTCTCTAATTGTCATGTTCTTGTCTACATAGCCTTTCTGTCTATCCTGAGCTGCCTTTAAATTCTACTTAATCTTGAGCACCTTGTTTTCCATGTCCTTGAGCAACTCCGGCCCAAGTACCACCCTATATGTTGGGTTGTCCCAACTCACTGGAGTATTTCATTTCCTACCGTACAAGGCTTCAAATGGGCTCATTCTCAATGAAGCTTGATACCCATTGTTATATGCAAACTCACCCAAGTGTAAGTAATCTTCCCATACATTCTTAGCATGTCTTCAATTATTCGATGGACCCCCTCTGTTTTTCCATCTGTTTGGGGATGATATGTTGTTCTAAAGTTTAGATTTGTGCCAAATCCTTTAAAAAATCCCCTCCATAAATTGGAGGTAAAATTTGTATCTCTATCCGAGATGATTGTCCTAGGTATCCCATGAAACCTAACAATTTCCTTCATGAAAATCTCTACAATATTAGTTTTTGTCTGCATTGTCTTCACAGGAATCAAATGAGCATCCTTTGTTATTTTTTCAATTACCACCATGATTGAATCGTGTTTCTTATTAGTGTTGGTAATCTTGTGATGAAATCCATGGTGTTCACTTCCCATTTCTTCTCTGGGATCAGCAATGGTTGCAAAAAACCCACTGGGTTCCTATGCTCAGGCCTCACCTTCTAACATTCCAAACATCAAGGGATGTAATCAACAACATCCTTCTTGATTCTTGGCCAAAAGAACTGACTTCTTACTGTTGTAACTTTTTTCTAGTAACCTGGATGTCCAACATAAGGAACATCATGCATTTCCTTCAGAACCAAATTCCTCAGTTCTCCATAACTAGGAACATAGATTATATTTTTATACATGAGTAATCCATCTTCCTTTATCTCGTACTCCTTTACTTTATGTTGTACATTTCCTTGCTGTAAGTTTTCCTTTACTTGTAGGTAATGTTGATCTGTAACAAGACCATCTAAAATTTTCCCCTTCAAGTTTGACTGATGCATATTGATAGGAGTAGCATGCATGAGATGCACTCTTCTACTAAGTGCATCGACAAATTTATTCTCCTTTCCCTTGATATGCTTGATATCGAAGTCACATTCACTTAAAAATTCCATCCATCTTGTTTATCTGGCATTCAAGGTCGATTGTTCAAAAAGATACTTCAAGCCAATGTGGTCTATCCTTAATTTGAATTTCTTCCCCATGAGATAATGTCTCCACATCCTCAAGGTGTGAACAATGGCAGCATGTCCAAGTCATGTGTGGCATAGTTCCTCTCATGCTCCTTAAGCTTTTTGGATTCATATCCAATGACATGTCCATTTTGCGTGAGGAATCCCCCAATTCCTTCCTTAAAAGCATATGTATATACCTCAAAACTTTCATTTGGTTCAATAATCTTTAACACAGGTGCACTAGTAAGTAATTCCTTCAACATATTAAAATTATTTTCACACTTGAGTGTCCATTCAAATTTAGTCCCCTTCTTTTGAAAAGAAGTGATGGGATGAGAAATCTTAGAGAACCCTACTATGAAACTTTTGTAGTGGTCATCTAATCACATAAAATATCTAACGTCTGACACATTTATGGGTGTTGGCCATCCTCTAATGGCTTCAATCTTCTCTGGATCTACTACTATGTCATGCTCTGGAATAATGAGTCCCAAGTAATGGATCTTCTTTTGATAAAAATAACACTTACTCAAATTGACATACAATTGATGTTCTCTCAATACCTGCAACACCAATCTCAAATGATGTTCATTCTCCTCTTTAGACTTAGAATAGATAAGTATGTCATCTAGGAATACTATGACAAACTTGTCCAGATAATTTCTGAATATGCCATTCATTAAGAATATGAAGATAGTTGGTGCATTGGTCAGTCCAAACAGCACCACTACAATTTCATAATGCCCATACCTGGTCCTAAAGGTTATCTTATGAATGCCTTCTTCCTTGATTCTTACTTAATGGTATCCTACCCTCAGGTAAATCTTTGAAAATATATTTGCTCCTCTTAGTTGATCAAAGAGGTCATCAATGGGGTAAAGGATAATTGTTCTTTATAGTGTACTTGTTCAGTTGTCAGAAGTCAATACACATCCTCAAGGTTCCATCCTTCTTTTTGACAAAATGTATTGGTGCTCCCCAAGGTGAAACACTTGGATGCATGTACCCTTTCTTCAACAATTCTTCCAACTGCATTTTTAATTCTTTTAATTTTGGTGTGCTCATTCTGTAAGGTGTTTTCGACATCGAGGTAGCTCCTGGCACTAAATCAATTGATAAATATATATCCCTTATTGGTGGCAATCCAGGTATTTCTTGGAATATGTCTTCAAATTCTTGTAGAACTTAGAAATCTTCAAGGCTTGGCCCCTTTGTATCAACTAGCTCCTCCTCATGAGCTGTATATAGTTGACATCCTTTTCTAAAACATATTTTCAGTTGTAAGGCCAAAATATCCCTTATAGAGATGGGTCTTGGAACTCCTTTCACAGTGCTTTGTTTTCCATTTCCATCAATACATGTAAATGTCTTTTTATGGCAATCTAGGACAACATGATGCTTGTCCAACCAATCCATCCCAATCAGAACATCAAAAGACCCCAATGGTATGATATTTAGATTAGTACTAGTATTCGCGCCATTAAGACTTATGGAACAACCTCTGACCATATCATGTATTCTTCTTTTGGTTCTAGTGGCTAATTGAACCAAACTTGCTTTTCCAAGTTTACTTTTCTCCAAATGTAATAATCTATCCACTATATTAGGATTAATGTAACAATGGCTTGCTCCTGAATCAATCAAAATAGCAACATGCTGAATTATGATCTTACCTTCCACCTCAATCATATTGGACTAGTACTCTCCTTGTCAATCATTTAAAGCTGCATAGATTCTTACCATATCTTCGACTGTTGTAGCCTCATGGATGTTGTGCACAGTCTTCACTTTGTCCTTTCTATGTGGGAAATCCTTGTACAGGTGATCTTCTTTGCATCCCCAGCAATCGATTGGTGGTATTCCCCTTTTTCCCAAAGAATCTTCCTTCTTGAAATCCCCTTTAGCATATTGATCTTGATGATCTCTATTTGGCTCATTCCTATTGAAGGGAGATTTGAATCCTTTCCTCCTATGATCATACTTTACATTCTTCTTGTCCTTCCAAGATTTTTGTAGGGATTCTCTTCCCTAGCCTTGCTCATACAGGTATTTAGCCTTCCTGATGGCCTCATTCAAGGTCTTGGGTTCATCATACTTGATCTTTTCCTTATAGAAGGCTAGCAATCCACTTAGAAATATTTGTATTTTCACCTTCTCATCACCAATGAACCTGACATACTTTAACAATCCCAAGAACTTCTTCTCATATTCTTCCATAGTCATGCTTCCCAACCTGAGTTCAAAGAAATCCTGCATTTTCTTATCATAGAAATTCTCTGAGAGGTACTCCTTCTGGAAGTACTTCTTGAACTATTTCCAAGTGATCCTACTTTCATCAACATGCTCCACTTGCTTCAATTGGTCCCACCACACTGCATCTTTCACGTGTAAATGGTAGGTGGCAATCTTGGTTTCAAGGTTTGATGAATAGTTATATAGCTGAAAATATCTCTGGAGCCCAAGAAACCTTTCTTTCGCGTCATCTTCCCTTTCTCTCTCACCATCGAAGGAAGGTGGCTTGAGCTTCCTCAGCTCTCCCTGAAAACAATCTATCTCTTGTTTCATTCTCTCGTGCCTGACAGGAGACACTTATGAACTTCTTACGGGATCATTCGATGCATAAATATTTCTTCCTAAGTAACAAGGTGAGTGGTGTCCATGATCTCTGATAGCACTTCTGGAATAACCAGCTCTTCCACGACCATCTCCTCTTTCATGACACCTGCCTTCTTCTTCTTGTCTTGAGTTTGATCCCTTATTCATTTTCCTTTGCAAATGATTTAATATTTGCAACACTTGAGCATTTATCTATATTTTCTCTCTCATCAGTCTCTCTTTGTCTTCTTTGTATCTCTGCAATTCCATGTTCATGATTTTTACCATTTCTATTAATGTTTCCTGCTCTTCTTTTCCATTGCGCCCATTGGACTCTCTCTCTGCATTACCAACTCTGGTATTCTGGCCTTTGTCCTCCTTTTAATGACTGGAGGCTCCCTCGTCTTCTTCCATTTCCTCAATACACATCCTAATATGATGCACTTAAGCCTCCTAATTCTACAAAATGTGCAAGTGACCATTTTGTTAGAATTATGCGTATGATAGGGAAAAAAAAATTCCAACCATGCTACAGGTCTCTTTCTTTTTTTATTCATGGAGATTATATCCCCATTCTATGAAAATAACAGTGTCATTTTATCCTTGGCTGACACAGAGTTTCACCCTACGTAGGTGATTCCTTCAAACCACCTCCCCAGGTGATCATAAATAGAAACCGCGGCTAAATCCTCCCTTATAAAATTTATGTCTCGAAGACAACCAAATATTCCCTTAGCCCTCCTTTCCTCGGCTCTTGAAGTGCATACGACCTTGTTCATGACCCTTCTCTTAGCTAAAAGGTGCTTGTCCAGATCTTCAGGACTTCAGGACTTTCAACCAGGACCAGATCAATGGTCCTCATCCTCTCTCGTGATCGACGATCGAGATCCACTTCGGGACTCTGCGCTCGAGAGTCTCTACTTTTCTCTCTTGCCTCCTCCCGGAATGCCTTTACCTAGAGTTCCTGATCTGTCGATAGGTGTCCTCCCACATATCAGCAGCTGTGAATTGTTTCGGTGCTTCAGGCTTAGAAAGTTTCAAACTTCCCCCCTGCATCTTCTCCCAAAGTGCTTTCACCCAAAGTCAACAATCCTTCAACGCATGTCCTCTAGAATCGATGGTCGATATATACTCCAGCCTTTGAGATTTTTTACCCAACACAACCTAACACACCTTTCCCTTCTGGGTTGCCCAATCTTCCAAACTGCATGATCTGTCACCACGTGGAAAAATGTTGGAAACAGACACGTTGCCCAATCAGGCGGGTGACATGTGTCACGTTCTAATCAACTTTTCAATGTTCCAAATGCCCAAACATTACTGACACATGGAACACATCCCATGTGTACACATCATCCTAGGTGATGTCATCGTGCCTCATCACTTTATCTCTTAGGCCTTCGGGGCTTCAAGAGTTTTCAAACTAGCACACTTTCAATTCTCCCGAACTCTAAATTCCCAAACTAGCCAATCTGTCGCCATGTGTCCTCCTGGATCAGATGACCAAGATTCACTTTGGGTCTTCACCCAAAGTCCACAAATCTTCTCCAAGTGTCCTCCTCAATATAACAGCTATGATTTCTTCGGGGCTTTGGACTTCGAAGATCTCAAATTTTAAACTTATTTGGCCCCACTGTCTTTTATCTAAATTCATGGATCTGGTGACACATTTCTCTCGGCAGATCAATGGATGCAATATTCTCGGATGATCGGATGGTCGAGGTTTTATCTGGCTCTCCATCTCTCTAGTCTTTGGGAGTCTCAAACCTCAACTGAAAACATCTCGAACAGATTCCTCTGGAGTTACTAATCTGCTGACATGTAAACTCTTGGCGATTGATGGTCAGGATCTACTTCGGATGATCCGACAGTTGTCGCTTACTTCGAGTCTCTGACTATCCGAGATTTGAGAGTTTCAAAACTCAACTTCTCCTTGCTCTCTCTTTCCTGGAGTTCTTTCACCTGGAGCACACGATTGATTGACGTGTTTCCTCCTATGGATAGACGGTCCCCAACTACTTCCATTATTCAGAGTTTCGATGTTCGAGCTCTAACCTGTCACATCACTGCATGCCTTTCAATTTGCAAGGGCATGCATCGACGGTTTGGAGTAACCCTCTTTTCATCCAGCAATTCTCTTGATGCTGACATGTAACCCCTCTGGGAAACCATGGTTTGGATTGCGGGACCACCTTGGGAATTATCTTCCATGCAACTCGGTTCCCCATAATTCTTGTTTACCATTGACCTCTCTCTCCAATGGGATATGACAGTCGCGACCTTTAATCTTTCTTCCATTTCATCGAACGACCCCTATTTACCTATCCTCTGATCTAACAATCTCGGATCTCCCTGATCCTATAGTGGTGATCTCTCCTGAAATACAAAGGAACGGTCACTCTCCTTCGAACCCTCATAGAGGTTCTATGACATTCTGTCTCCTGCATATCTTCTGCAACTCCATTCCTCTTGAGCCTTTCAACTTCTCGGTCAGAGTTTGATCTCGACCACAAGATTTTGACCAACATACCCATCCCATATTGGCCCTACGTTTCAACTAGAAGCTCTGATACCAAACTGTAACATACCCAACCACCCATAAGCCAGGTATGCTACCTGCAAGCCCGCCCTCAGACTTATTTCTCTTACAGATACCCTCTTTAGTCATTAGGGATGAATAAGATAAAATATTTCACAACATGCACAACAATATCCAGAAACATACATAATCTAAAGATCATGTTAAACGGTAACTAAATATATACAGTGGAAATACATTCATACACATGTAGATGATAATTAAATTACACAGTGGAAATACATTCATACACAAGTAGGGATATCAAGACAGAGAGCACTTATCTTTATCAAAGATGACACTGACTGGTTGTAGACCAAGGACGTTCCACCCAACCATAGACATCGTTGCTCCAAATCTCAACAGCAGTGTCACCGCCGAGTCAGGGCTATGAATCCACAAGGATAGTTCTAGAGTGTACTTGGGTTCCCAAACCATTCAGCTCTCAAGCTCTCACAGGTTTCTCGACACCCACAACAATCCAAGTACCCATCTCTCTTCTACCCATCCTGTGCCACCCGAGAGAATGGACCTCCACCCTTCTCTGCCATCCAGTCCCTCAGGAAGTCCTTCTCCTTCCTTCCAGGGCTTCTAGTACAGCTGGTCCAGAATCTCAATGTTGGAACTCTCAGGACTCACAGTTGTGAGTAAAACAGGGCACATGCCAATTCATTTCAGACATGCATGCCCCAGGTGCACGGTTGAATCACACCAGCGACCACTACAACCAACTATCTTGTGGATAATTCTTTCGCAGCTCCATTTCCTTTCACTTTTCCAACCAAGACGTAGGTGAGGATGGTTCGATGAATGGTTCAGGGATTTCATGGGAGTGCGTGCATGGGAGTGTGTGAGGGAATAATGAGTGAGTGAATAGGAAATTAGTGACCAAGTCATCAGTCCGACCCCCCCATCATACTAGAGGCATGTTTAAGTAACCTCTTGGGGAAAACAAGAACCTCTTGGCCTTCCCCAAGAATTTCACGTAATCGATCCCCTCCCTTAGACAAAAAGGGTAATAAGAAAATGGGAATAACACTTAGTCCCTCAATATCCCTCTCTTGTGGAATCATAGCCCCCTATAACTCTAGTCCTTGTATGTCTGGTAGTCAACGATGTGTTTACTATTATTAATGATCAAAACATTACATTTATTGGGCATACTAGCCCTTCAATAATTGTTTGGGCACTCTAGCCTCTCAGCATTGTAACAATACATTATTTAAAATGGGGGTTCAAAACCTGGGGTGTTTCAATCCAACTTGTCGGCTTGTATCCCCATGGAAGCCAAAGCTAGTCTTGTTCTCCCAAAACTATCCACCAACTAGGTTCTGCAAAGACAAATGAGCACGCCCTCCAAGGATCTCAAGTCACAACATCATGATAAGTGAATCCAATCAATAAATAATCCATCTAAGCATGTGCATCAAATATCACTATATCAGAGAGTTAAAAACTCAAAGACATTATGCGACTTGTGAAGCTTGAATATGGAAGGGTTGACGAGGTGTCCTATTAGGTAGATATTTCCCTAGGACAAGGAGTGTTTCCAATAAATTCCTCTCGAATCCATCTAAGGTGGATGAAGTGGTTGGGGTCAAGAGTCAGTGGGCATAGGGCTCATGACATACAAGGGGTCGTAGTATCTCATTCATGGGTGACTTTGTAGAGGGTGTGTGGTACCTTTGTCCACAATGCACTTTTTCCAATCCCATTGATTGCCTTTTATCTTTATTTTTTTATATTTTTTTTCATAATAGAATAACAAGAGATTGAAGGTCACTACCCTGGCGTGGTGACCAAGTGATGGAAATGTCACCCACAAACACTTAGTGGAAATGAGAGCATTGGCTCGTGATGAGACCCTCTTTCTCTCAGCCATGCAACTGAGAGTCATTTCCCTGGTTTGGTGACCAAATGGTGATAATCTCATACCACTATATATCCAGGGACATGATAGGTCGACTCGTGATGAGAACTCCTTTCCTTCAACTAACCGTTCAATCATTTGTTTATTATATTATGGATCCCCTTTTATTCAAAGATAAGTGTTTCATTTCTTTCTTGGGTGATCCCTAGGTGAAGCATCTAGAAGGTTTATATAAGGCTTTTATCTTTTACCCAACACCAACCTCTATGGGCCTTTAGCCCCTTCTTCCCATAGAATGAGGGATAACCCCTTCTTGGGTCAATATACCCTAAAATCCCAAGAGATAAGGAAATGGAGGGGAATAATGATGGAAACTTGTGAGTATAGTTGGGACTGATACGATGGCTCATTAAGGGAGTTCCTAGTAGAAAATCATCCATTCCCAAAGAAGACCACTTACTAGGGAATAATTTCAACCACCAAGGTGAAGCAGGGAAAAATGCATAATGTCCATGCATATATCATGAAGTCTAGAGAAATATAAGACACAACATAATCAAATGGCTTGAATATTGAAATGATTCTCACTATAATAATTACTTGTACCTCATGGAGTAAGGCCCACTGCCTTCCGGAAGCCAGTTGGTGTGGTGGATGCCATATGAAAACATGTGACCATCTTTGGTGGTGAGTGGGTTTTCCATCTGTGCAAAAGGGTATTGTTGGTCATGTAGTCTCTTGGCACTCCATATATACAACATGAGGGCCTCAAGACATGATATCCTTATTTATCCACAAAATGAGGATAACAATTCCCATGCCTCGACTCGGTCGACCTCCTGCGACTAAACTCTCTTAATATTTTCTACTAGCAGATATTATTTGGGTTAAGTAATCGTGGAACATATACAAGGTTTTCAGTTTGATAGGACTTCACCGACTCACTGGGATTCAATTGAACAAGGTAATAGGTTCTTCTATTGTGGGTTTTTAACTTCTGGATACTCTTTTATTGGGTTATGTTAGTATTTCTTTTGTTTGAATTATTTGTATCGTATGGTGCTTCTTTAGAGATGTAAGAGTTTTTTGGGTGTTCTAAAACTTGGGTCTTTGTATTCTGCAAGAGTACCTCCAGAAGTTTGGCCAAGGTATTTTTAACTTGGATGATCTCGTGATTTTAAAGAAATTTTCTATTTGGTTTCACCAATATTTTCATTACTTTGAAATAATTTCTGTCAGGGTTTTATTTGTCTATTAAGCTCTGTGTATATGAACAATATTCCCTAGCCAGATAAGGGGATTTCTGGGTTTTGTTTAAGTATTCATCCGAGTAGGATTTTGTCACCAATACTTTGTTTATATATAAAGTAGTTTGTGTTTTGTAATCGGTTTTCATTCTAATGATGGACCCTCCATTTACCTCTAGAGGATACACATCATGTTTTGAA
Organism: Picea sitchensis; assembly: GCA_010110895.2. Taxonomy (NCBI): domain Eukaryota; kingdom Viridiplantae; phylum Streptophyta; class Pinopsida; order Pinales; family Pinaceae; genus Picea; species Picea sitchensis. The sequence continues at coordinate 24,287 of SNQJ01S0020114.1, read as the reverse complement.
GTTGTTTTGACCATCTTCCTTGGAGTAGAAAGCTATCGTTATCTTTTCCATGAGGAAATTTATCAGGTAAAATCGTGTTATATCATTGGTGCATAGTTAGTATTTGCTTGGGTTTTTAATCTAGTTTTTTTCTTACTAACCTAAGTTTAAAAGGCGCTCAGGAGGTTAGGTCTTCGTCACATGTATATTTTTCTATTACAACAAGGCCTACTCGGAGGCATATTCCAATGGTAAACCCTTATTTATTTAGCAATTTAAGATATATTATCGGTTCCTATTTTATTTAAATCAAACCATTATAGTATTTTTTCTTTATTAAAGGGAATATGCAAGATGACACCTTGGGTTGTCGAAATGATTTTACCTAGGCAAGGTAATTTGGGTTTTGATACATTTTATATTCAGAATGTTGACTTGTAATATCAAATTTATGGTTGGAAATCGGGACTGGGGTACCATGATCCCATGAAGGTTCATTATCTCTATTTGATATGTATCATTTTGATAAACAGGATTTCTTTGTCTCTGTTTAAAAATAATAATAATAATAATAATAAATATATATATATATATATATATATATATATCATTATGTGGAAACAATGGTTCTCTTTCTTGATTAGAGTAGATATGTATCATTACCATAATACGAGGGTTCTTACCTCTGTTTTAAAGTCAATATAATTATTTGATAAAATGAGCTATTCTATACCTCTATTTATGTAACATCCAAGTAAACCAACTGGGTTATGCAAACCAAAAATTTGAATTTTGATACCAAATTGAAACATACAAATAATATGAAAATACACAGATTCATACAGAATAATAATAGAAATACACAAGAAAAACCCATAAAAACAAATACATAAATAATAATGAAACACATAAGTTAACACAAAATTGACACTTGTCTTTCATAAAAAGGTCACCAACTATGTGACTACCTTCCACGTTCCTCCCATCCTTAGACCACACTACTCATAACTCTCAACAATGGGTCACCCCTGAGTTGGAGCTAAACTCCACCCAGGTAAAGGAATTCCTATCGAGCCTGATGTATCTCAGACAACATGAAAACTTAGTCACAAGTTCCAACTCGAACTAACATACTACATTCCCTCATTTCCCACATGCATGTCCCACCTCAGGAAGTGTGTCCCTTCTCAGATCAATAGTCCCTCGGCTGCCCCACTTCCTTTACAGAGCTTCAACAACAGGTCAAACAGGAAGTCTCAAAGCCCTATAACTACAGTTTGGCACCTTCGGGAAATCAATTAAAAGTAATTCTCTCACCTAGAGAAAACTTTTCATGGGAATGACAACCCACATCTTAAATATCCCATGGGCATGACAACTCATCTCTTTAATATCCCCATGGGCCTAACAACCCACTTCTTCACTCCATCTCCTAAGCTAACCAAGGTACAAGTACAGGTACAGTGACAACAAGGTACAGATAACCACTGAGTGAGTGAGTGAAGAAATCATGAGGGAATTATGGAAAATGAACTAAGTCCAAAATATATGTATGCATGTTTCCAACTTCACACTTGTCATGTTGAGAACTATCTTGGGCCCACTTGTCCCCATCCTTAGAACTTAGGATGAAATAATTATCCATACTTTATACTTTAAGGAATATTAATATAATATTCCTTTTGGCTTAATCTCCCTATCTTAGACCCTTATCATTAACTTTTATCCCCATTTCCATATCTAGTGGAGTTTACTCCCCATACTCTTTTACATGGTTGGTCTGCTGCAGTGATGTGCTTTTTATTAATATTTGCATGTGATTTACATTTATAATACAAACATATTGTCCTTTTTGTATCGAGTCTCACCAGCCTCAAAAACATAAACATATACACAAAGGCTCTTTGGCCTCAATATCACACACTCGGGTTCATACACATGGTATCCTAGGATGTGCACACTTATTCTTTTAGTGCGCAACACATATATGCGCTATATTATGGAATGCACATAAAAAACTAATTCCAAGACTTGATACAAATATCTCACTAGATTATATACATATGTACATTTATAGTTGGTGTTTGACCTAGGGGTATTACATTCCCCTCTTGCTTATTTATGCATTGTCCTCAGTGCAATATATACACATATAGAATAACAAATTTCAAAAGTATTCAAAACTATGTGGGTACTTTTCCGCATAGCATCCTCATGCTCCCAAGTTGCATCCTAAGGACTGTACCAGGTCCATTGGACCTTTACTAGGCCTATGGCTCAATTCCATATTTGTTTGATCTTCCATTCCAATATGCACACCAGATGCACTTGAAAATCGCTTTCTTTCTCCACTTTAATCGCATTCCAATCAATAACATGCTTAGCATCAGGTACATACCTTTTAAGCAAGGACACATGGAATACATTATGAATACACATTGTTGTAGGTAAGGAAATCATGTATGCTACATTCCCAATCCTTTCTAGGGTTTCAAATGGCCCACAAATGAGACCTTCCATCTTTGAACAATTTCCCAACTTTAGGGAACTTCTCCTAGACTTGAATTTTAAGAACACATGGTCACCCACTCTCAATTCTCTGTGAACTCTACCTTTGTCAGCATAGCTTTTTTTCCTATCTTGGGAAAACTTTAAATTTTTTTTTTTATTTTCATCATTTTCTCTTCCATTTCCCTGATTAATTCTGGCCCAACCATTTCTTTGTCTATTGGTTTGTCCCAATTTACCAATGTGTTGCACTTTCTTTGATAAAGTTCCTCAAATGAGATAATCTTTAAAGATGTTTGGTACCCATTGTTATAAACAAACTCCACCAAATCCAAATAATCCTCCAATTTGGATGGCTTATCCATCACATACATTCTTAGCATGTCTTCTAACACCTGATTCACCCTTTTTCTTTTCCCATGTGACTCTGGATGATAAGTTCTGCTAAAATTTAGATTTGTTCCAAATCCCTTAAATAATCATTTCCAAAAATTTGATGTAGATTTTGGATCTCTGTCAAACACAATTGTCTTGGGTATTCCATGTAATTGAGCTATTTCTCTCATATAAATATCTTCTATATTAGCTTCCTTGTGAGTGATATTTAATAGAATAAAATGGGTAGCTTTAGTGAACTTATCTACCACTACCATGATAGAATCATGTTGCTTTCTTGTTTTTGGAAACTTGGTGATGAAATCCATTGTTACAACTTCTCATTTCCACTGAGGAAAGGGAAATGGTTGTAGAAAAATAGTTGGGTGTCTATGCTCAGCCTTGACCTTTTGACATTCCAAACATCTGGAAATAAAACCATCAACTTATTTCATCATGCCAGGCCAATAATATTGTCTCTTAACAGTTGTGTTAGAACTAGAAGTCACACCTAGATTGTTGTATATGTAAGCCTAATGCCTATCTAAATTTTGAATAATAATGTTTTAAACGTGTGGAAAATGGGTGTGAAACTCATTTTATGATGTCAATCACAAAAAACCTCCATGAAATACAAACTAGCAAGAAAGGCTTTGAATAGCTTCAAATCAGTGTTTAGAGATATTAATGGAAGATAGAAGACTTAGAAATAAAGGATAAATATGTGTATCAGGTAAAATCAAGTACTTCTAGAACATATATGGAATAAATCTCATTGAATAAGAACTTCTTAATCAAAAATAGAAAAAACTTTGATCAATTTGCATGAATTACCAACAATAAATCATTTACTGTAATAAGAAAGAAAGCATCATCACGAATCCTTCATCGGCAACTAACATCAATGTGATATAGAACAAAACTGACAGTAGGAAAGTAATTGATCTTTCACTATTAAAGATTCTTGAGTCTGGTACATACATCAAGAAACTCTGTCATAGTTTGAAACTAAATATAAGAGTCTCACTATCTAACCATTTGAACCTTCCTATCGAGTTACAATGCATTTTAAATAACAAAATATCCAAAAAAAACTTGTTTATGATCCACCACCTAACTTCCTCATAGGATTATATGCCTAAGAAAGGCATGGCACCAGGTGTACAACATAAATGTAAAAATACTTCTATTTTCCAGGAAGATATTTGAAATGTTTTCAACAACCATTAACAACTTGATGCATGTGGTTTTACTGCAGGCAGCTCCTTGAGGCAAGTGGCCTTCTTATGTGAAACTAATCTCGTAAATTCTTATCAGAGCCCAACCTCACACCCAGAAATCCTTTTCAGCTTCAAAATATTCATAACTCCTAGTTGGCAGCACTTGTGTTGTAGACTGTTCTAAATCAGCCAGTCCACAGTGCCAGTGAGTCCACACACTGAAAAATTTCCTGTAGGTGCTTCTTTACCTCCAAAAAGGATTCCAACCTTAAAAATTTCATAATAAATTGGGAAAAAACTTCCAGATCCTGCTACAAATTTCTCGAAACATGATGTAACCTTGGAGAAATCATATGGATATGATAACCTCAACTGTAAACCAAAATCATTACTCAGGATATAATAATATGAAAAAAATGAACCATGAAAAAAATGATGTTGATGTGAAATAGTATCTTGTATTCATATTTTCCCGGTACTCCTTCTAGTAGCCGCCTTAGCCAATATATCTAGATTCCTTTTTGCTACCTTCTCTTTGAAGGGTTGCAACTCTTCTTTAAATTTCCTGATCTCGGCTTGGAAGGCTCTCTTTTGTTTATATGCATCTTAAGTTTCATATGAAGAGGTAGAGACCTCTTAGCCATGTATCTTGCTTTATCAATAGTATCCTCATATACTTCAAACATATGCTTCATCTTGATTCGAGCCTCCAAATTTTCCTTCTTCAATTTGTCATTTTTAGTTCTTGCATCCTTAAGTTACCTCATAATTCTTTTGAAAGTGGGATTACTTTCATTAGGAGGATTTTTTATATCAATAATATATATGGTATGCTTGGAAGGTTGAGATTTATCCTTTTGTTGAGATGAGGATTCCGCTGCACCATCTTCCATAGGAATATGTGTAACGACCCTAATTTGATGAATGCTTAAAGATTACAAAGTAAAATTAATTAAAGAAAATAATTATGGTTAACTAAGTAATACTTTAACTAAAGATCACATTTAATGACCTGAGAAATAAATCTAAAGAAATCAATGAGAAATGTTATAAAATGGTTGCGTATGCAG
>SNQJ01S0020113.1:67210-90706 GCA_010110895.2 Picea sitchensis | reverse complement strand
TGGTGTCTATCCTGCCCCAATCCTTAACTGCTCCAGTGCAGTTTTTACCTCTTGCACTTGATCGACGATTGAAGCCCTTTGCTTCTCTGCATTCTCCCATACTTCAGGAATTCTCTCCTTGAATGTTGTCACCACTAATTCCACATCATCCAAGGTTAGTGAACTGTGGCTCTATGGCTTGTGGGCCTTTGTCTTCTTTTGGCCTCCACTAATGTGCTCCCTTGGCTACTTCTCCTAGGTAGCTGATGGGTCGGGACTAGGATTTCTTTGGGTATCCCCCGCAGTAGTTTTCCTTCTTTCTCCCACCTTAGGAATCTACTGGGTTCCTATCCCTTGCTCTCCCTCCTCATGGATTTCATGTGTCCCTGTGCATGTTTCTTCCTCCTCATGCATTTCCTGGGTCCCTGCGCCTATCTCTTCTGCCTCAGGGATTTCCTGGGTCCCTGCACCTATCTCTTTTGTCCGCACTTTTCCCGCTGAGTGTATGGGTGGTTGTTTTGTTCATGCTGGAGCCTGTGTAGCCCCCCTTGGTGGTCTATTATGTGTGTGCGATTTCTTCTTGACTATGGTTCTTCCCCCCTCTTAGCCTTGGGCATTTCTCTTCTTGGTTCCTGCCCCATTGGTGCCTATTTGGTGCATTGAGGCTGGTTTGTACTACATCTGAGGTCATGCGCTTTGTACCTTAGTTGGAATCTGGGGTACCTTCCATTCTTCAGGCCACTCCTGGTCCTCTCTTTGGATTTCCTCCTGCATGACGCAATAATTAAGTTGTAGTCATTCCTTGGCTTTGTTGCGCTTGGCTTGCATCCATAAGTTGTGGCGCATTTCCCTGAAGTTGGAAACCTGTCCAAAATCCTGGACAATCTCTGGTGTAATGTGCCATGTATCTGTAATCAGCTCCTACATCTTTGTGAAATACCATGAAAATGTGTCCATATTCATCTTTTTTCTCTTTGGGTATGTGTTGTTGCGTAATGATGTGTAGTGCGTTGTGCCACACTTTCCTAGTCTCTCCAAGTATGTGTTGTAGACCTGTTCTTTCCAATCCATGAGGCCAATTAGGATGAGTAACCACGAGTAGTGGAACTCAAAGCCCCAGTCCTGTGTGTCTTTGAAATCCTCCAAGAACGAATTGAGGAGATATGGGGCCCAACTCATCGAGCTCCCCTTTGCACACTGCGTGGCGGCGGCGACCACACCAGCCGATACTTCCTCTTTTCGGTACTTGTGCATTAGTTTGCACCCGAGTAGCCTGGTAGCAAACTGTGTCACAGGATCATTAATGTCACTAATCATGATTCCCACGTTGCCTCACTCTATGCCATACTTAGCCTTGATCTCATATGAGATAGCCTTGGCTTGTGTTTTTTCCTCTAAGTACTTCTCCAAATTTTCTCCATCTGTGGGTAACCATGTTATTCCTTTGATGAGGTCCACAGTGATGGGCATTGACTTGTCCATCCATAAAATTTCACCATGGATGCGTGAAAGAAATTTCTTGATGTAGGAATTGACAGGTTTTCCCCTCCAAAAGTGTGGGGCATACAACAAATTCATGATGCCAGTATTATACAACCCCAGAATTCACTGCGTTGGCTCTATCAATGGCATGCCTGATGAGCCTACTCCCTTTCTTTCTAGGTAGACCTGTGAAGCTAAGTCTAGGAACTTAGTGACATCAGTCACGTCGTGGTCAGAGTATTTGATGGCAGTGACTCTGCTGACCATGTCGTCATCCACTCACACTACACTTTAGATCTTTGGAAAAATTAGGGTCCCTTCTGCCTACGGCTATGATGCTTTGTGCACGTTGCTCTCAACCTGGCCCTTTCATTTGGCTGGTGAGGATGATGCCCCCACCTCTGGTCCACCCTTGTTTATTTCGGCCTGTGATACCTATGGTTCATGGATCTATGGTGTTGAAACTATGGCCTGCTCGGTCTGTCGATGTCCCTACCCCCTTGAGTTATCGGACTCAGTTCTCTCGGGGTCCTCCTCCATCGGCCCGACCTCCTGTGCTAGATTATGCTCCTCTTCTACTGTCATCAGGTTTGTTCCATACTCTGGTGTGTGGATTTCATTGACATCCACCACCACAAGTGTCGCTTACTCCCTTGCATATGTCGCGTGAGCAGTACTGCGTGTGTTCCTATCGGTCCTGCCTAGTTCTCCAACTCGTGGTGGTGAAATTTCAACGGGGTCTAGGCTCAAAATGTATGAATTTGGCAAATGCTTGGTCAAATTCACGCTCTAGCTCTCTTCTACTCGGATTTGCATTCTCTCTTTAGCGATTAATACACTAACTGGAGTTTCCCCCTTTTTTCAGCTTTATAGCGAGTCGGTTGAATGGCAATTGTTCTGCACTGACAATTGTCCCTTTTTTCACTCTTGGCAGCATGTCCAGCGCATGGTACCATTGTATGTATTAACTGTCGTCCTTTGCATCTTGTCTTCAACCATTTTCTGTTTCTGTCACGATATGGTTTGTAATTCTGTGTATGGGTTGTCACAATTTCAACCGTCACTGCCAGTTGGCGTCTGATTTCCACAACTGTCATTTCCTGAATCGTCGTGTTTTTCAACTGTCTGTCCTTTTTCCAGTGTGCTGGGATTTTTGGGTGCACAGAGTCCTTGGCTTCGATCCCCTTTCCTTATGGTGCATTATTTCTTATTTTTTTGCATTGACTCAATCACTTGTGCGTGCTAACTCTTTTTTATTTTCGTTGCACTGATTTGTTCTCCTACGAGCATGGATTTCAACGTGTTTTTATTTTTATTTTTTATTTTTTATCTTTGTGTAGTAACTGTCAAGTTGTTGGTGGTCGACTGTCCTTGTACATCTTCATTTGACTCCCATTGACCATTCCTCTAAGTTATGTTCCGCCTAAGTCCTTCAGCTATAAAACTCCTCCGTCTGTGACAGTCTTGACCTCATATGGTCCCAACCAATGCATTATGAACTTTCTCAGATGTTGAAAGAACTTGTTGTCATACAATAGGACTAGGTCTCCTTCCTTGAAACATTTTCTCTTGATATGTTGGTCGTGCCATGTTTTGTCCCTGGATTTCTGTACTTCTTCGTGGAACCCTGCTAGAATCCTATCTTCTTCCATGCTCATCAGTTGACTTAACCTTTCATGCATTGTGGCTCGTTGTTTCATATTCGTAATCGCTTCTATGTGTAGACTGGGTACAAAAAATTCTAGTGGCACCACTGCTTCTTGTCCATATACCAATCTGAATGGTGTTTGTCCTGACAGCTTCGTACAGGTAGTTTTATATGACCATAATATTGCTAGTATATTTGAATCACAGTTGTCCCTATTGACATTGCAAATCTTGGTTAAGGCATTCTCTAGAATCTTGTTGAAGGCTTCCACTATTCCATTTGCCCGAGGATGGTATGGCATACTTTTTTTATGGTAGACTTCAAATTCTTCAGTTAGAGCTCTAATAGTTATGTTGATAAAGTGAGTGCCTTGGTCACTCATCAGAATCCTCAGACATTCAAATCTAGTGAGCACATGTTCAAACATGAATTTTGATGTTGTCTCTGCATTGCAATCCTTAACTGGTGCTTCCTATGCCCATATTGAGAGGTATTTCGTCGCAGTAATAATGTATCACACTCCTGATCTTCTTGCGGCTGGGTGAATTGGCCAAACAAAATTGATAGCCAATTTTTCAAATACTTGTAGCGTCACTTGTTTATGTAAGGGCAGTTCATCCCATCTGTTTGGTTTTCCAACCCTCTGACAAACATCACATTGTTGACAATACTTCTTTTCATCTCTACGAATAGTTGGCCACCATAATCCCTCGTGCAGTACCTTCTGAGCAGTAGTTTTTCCTGCATAGTGTCCTCTCTTCATGGGCTTCTGCAAGTATCCTATGCCTTTTGTGTTTTAGCGTGCATCTTTTCAAGATGTTGTCTGCCCCCATTTTATATAAGTGCCCGGCAATCAACTGGTATTCGGCCACTCGGACAACCAGATTTTTCCTCTGTGTGGTGCTAAACTCCTGTGGTGTAGTCCATGTACTTAAATACTCAATAATGTCAGCAAAATAATCATTCATGATCTGAACTGAGAATAAATGCGCGTCAGGTAAGGTATCATCTAAGTTTGTAGGTTCCTCACCATTGGTGACCCTTGAAAAGTGATTAGGTCCTACATTCGTCTTCCCTGGTTTAACTATGACTTCAAATTCAAATTCTTGAAACAACAGTAACCATCGATAGATTCTGCCCCCCAACATTGGATTGTTGACTAGGTACTTAAGGGTTGAATGATCTATGAACATCTTAAAATGTTTTCCAAGTAGGTAATGCGTGAACTTCTGAAGTGAGTATACCATAGCTAGGCCTTCCCTCTCTGTAGTGTTGTATTTTTTCTCAGATTTTGGCATTTTTCTGCTAGCAAATGCTATAGGATGATCCAATTCACCTTCTCCTCGCTGCACCAAAATAGCTCCCAAGTCTATGGATGATGCATCTATGTGTACATGGAATTTCTTATACCAGTCTAGAAAGACTAAGATGGGTGTTCTGACCATATTCTCCTTCAGAGTGTCCAATTCGCATTGACATTCCTCATTCCACTGAAACTTAGTATCCTTCTTGAGCAATTTCTCCATTGGCGCAGTGATCCGTGCATACCCCTTTATAAATGTTCTGTAGTATCATGTATGTCCCAATGTGGCCCTCAACTGGTGCACTGATTTCGGTGGTGGTAAGTTCACAATGACTGCAATCTTTGCAGGATCCATGATCAAACCTTGTCTACATACTATGTGACCCAACATAATTCCAAAGGGTGTTCCAAATATACATTTCTTAATGTTCAATGATATTTGGAATTTTCTGCATCTTTCTAACGTCGGCCTCAACACCTCTACATGATCCTTCAGCAGGTTGTACATTGTCCAATCATCCAGGTATACCTCTAGAAACTGGTGGATGAATTCTTTGAAAGAAACAGTGACTACTCTGGAAAAAATTGTCGGTGCATTATTCAGTCCAAAAGGCATGACTCTATACTGGTATAATCCCCATTTTATTGCAAAGGTAGTCTTGTACCAATCTTCTGGTGCTATCTTGATTTGGTGGCAACCTGAGAATCCATCGGTGAATGAGTATGCTTCCTAACCTCCCACATTTTCTAGGACTTAATCTATGAAGGGTGTAGGGAAGGGGTCATGTAGGCAAGCATCATTGAGCTTTCTCAGGTCTACATAGATTCTTATGCCTTTTTTCTTATTCTCATGAACTACCATGGGGCTTATCCATTATGATTCTTCTACAGGTTCTATGATTCTTGTTTCCATCATTCTGTCGATTTCTGCTCTTACTTTCTACTTGTAAATGGGGTTCAATCTGTAAGGCCTCTGTCTGATAGGTCTTGCCTCCGATTTGAGAGGGATATTTATCTCTCCAAGTTTTCCTGCAATACTCTTCATTTTCGTGAAGGTCGTTGGGAATAGGTCATTGTACTCACGCAGTAACTTTGTTATCCTTTCCATTGTTTTCTCACCCCAGTAGTCCCCAATGTTGGCCATTTTGGGATTCTCAATTGTCCCAATGTTGACTTTTTTCACATTGAACGACATAGAAATTACTTTTGATTCTAGGGGTGGACCTTCCACTTATCTTTCGCCTTCACCTTCCTCGATATGAATATCACGTGATTCGTCTTCATCTGGTCCTTCTTCCTGCACATGGTAGCATGACAATAATTCTTTCACTTTATGTTTGTTATGTTGTTGTTCTTTTGTTATGAGTTCAACTTCATGTTCCTTAATGAATATCACCCCTATTATTTGTTTAAGTGATGTATCTATGTTGGGGTTCTCATGCTCAAATGAGAAAGTGACTCTAAAGTTCTGTTGTAGTGTTATCCAATTCACGGTTCCTCTGCACAGTTCCTAGTCCGTGTACCAATTTGTTGGGATGCCCTCTAATGTGTGTACAAAATGATGAGGCCATTCCTCTGGAGGTTTCATTTTCCACAGTGCTCTGCACTTCTCCAAGTGTTCCGCTGGTGCCCCCTGTCCATTGTATTTATGAGTTGCGCTCCTCTTTTGTTCTGCGTTGAATTTGATGTACAATAGTCTTTTGCATTGGTACCAATCCTTGATTGTTTCCTTGTGTGTGCCTCACCATCTTGCAGGTGTATCCCTAAGTGCGATGTCGAGATCCAACAATCTATGACTGTCTAATACTTCGTCTTCATATCTTGTTAGGAATTCTTCCAAGTCGTTGATTCCATGGAAACTTGGAGGTTCTCTGATTTCTGTCCCAACCCACCTTACTGTGTGGTCTATTCGTGCACATCTTCTAGTTGAGACCTCATGTAGGCACTGCTGCCAATTCTCTAGACCCATATCTTAGTCGGAAGCACATGATGTGATACTTCTCCAACTAAGTACACCATCGACAGTTGGATTGATTTAATCTTCGGTGCACGCGATGGTTCAGTACAGCTGGTTGATTTCTTCCAAGTCTAAATATGTTGGTTCCACCAATATTTTGGGTTTTGATGGATCTAGAGGCACGATAACCCTGTATTCTCCTTACTCAAATGTCATCTTCGTATTCTTCAAGTTGATTATCACCTGATTGTCAAACGCCCAATCCAATCCCAGTAATGTTGGATATGGTGTTGTGCCATCCACGATTTCGATCACTTCGAATTCTGCCTTAGTGCACACTTCATCCAGATCTACTATCACTCCTTTCAACCTCCCTATTGGCAGAACTTTGTGTTGGTTTTATAACTTCATTTGGACTGGTGAGTAGACTAAGGTAGGTTCTCCCATGCATTTCCATGTCTTTTTGGGTAATACGTTCACTTCAGATCCCAGATATAATATCACATCACCCATGTTAAAGTATCTGATGTTGGCATTCAATCTAAACTCTTTGTTGGTTCTCCTTTTGGAATGGAGGTGATTGATTATCCTCTATTCTAACTTTCCCTCAAATTTTGTGGTGCATCTATCTAACAGATTTTGTAATACTAAAATAGATGATGGATCCTTAAATACTTGAATACAGGATTGCGGGAAAGTTTTAATACAACTTACTTGGTTTCCCAGGTGGACTTCATTGGCATGGTCCAATGTTGACGACATTTCATACATTGGGATGTCTTGATTTTGTTGCGCGGTATATGTAGACACAACATTCTACTTGAGAAATTCTTTTATGGCCTCCTTAAAGGTCTCCTTATCCTTTCCTACATCAAATTGCTTAGGTGGCTTAGTATTATTCTTAATCCATTGTTGATGTACTGGTTCTTGTTTGGCCGCATCATCTCCTATTTTAGCACCTTTGTGCATCACTATGTTGATGTTTCTTCCTTCATCCCTTGCTTCTACTGAAATCTTTTGAACATTCTGATTGTTCTGATTCCTCTTTTCCTGGATCTTTACTAATAGTTTCAGAAATTCTTTTCGTATCATGATCCGATGCATGACAATACATGCAAGTCGTTGGAGGAAGTGGACATTCTCTTGCATAGTGTTCTGGTTGTTGGAAGTTATGGCACACTACTAGGCCTCTTCCACGTCCAAATCCTCCTCTGCCTCTTCCACCTCCTTTGTACCCATCTCGATCTTCATGTAGTGTATTGTATTGAGGTACCTCATTATATTACATAGGGTTATACTACGGTTGCGCAATGTTATACTGTTGTGATTGTGCGTTGTTATATTGTTGCAACACAGTATTATACTGCGGTGATGTCTGATTGAATTGCATTGCAGGTTTCCTTGTCATCAGTTCGGCTTGCACCCTATATGTGTATAATGTCCTTTCCCTCATCAGATCCATTGTTCTGTAGTCTTTGTCACCATTCCCTACTGACTTTAAAAAAGTGCAGTATGCATTCTTTGGTACTGTCTCGTATTTCTGCATCATAGGAAAATGATATGGATCATGCCCATGCATCTTGCAAATTTCACACCAGGGTCCTCTTGTTGGCAGAGGGTTTGGAATCCCTATTTCCATACACTGCGTGAATGTTGGACATTCATTCTTATGGTTCCCCTCTATTCTACATGTGTTACACCAAACATCTTCTTGCTTGTCCTTGTGCTTGTTATGATTTAGTTGAACGGTAATATTTTTCAAATCCTCTTTCAACTCCTCTATGGCTGGATCTATCTTGTGGTACTAATTCTCCTCCATTTGCAAGGATTCCTGTAGAGCCTATGCTTGAGATCGGAATTTATGTTTCCTGAGTGGGTATTTTAGGTGTGGTAATAGAGAATTCACAAATATATGCCTATGTTGCATATATGTCATGGCATACCTCAATTTCCCTTCCAAACGCTTAAATCGTTGGCCGATTTCTCAAACAGATTCTCCTGGTTTCTATCGGATTTCTATCATCTAGTTCATGTATTGATCCTTTAAGCTCAGCTTCTGGAATTCATTGATCAATACCTTCTTAATGTYTGTCAGTGTCCTTGTCATCCCAGATGCACTGTTTAYGTCTAGACTCATGTAYCAGTCTAGTGTGTGGTCTCTTARTGTAATGGCTATCTGTGCAAGTTTAGTATCTTCATCGGTGATATGTTTTTCTTCCCAGATMTTTTCACAAATGAACAAGTGTTTCTCTAGGTCTTTTGTTGCCTCTCCTCAAAATTTTGGTAACCTGATGGTGGGATCGTGTCCTGCCATTGCAAACTATGTCAGACTACTACTTTCCAGTTATTGTTCCTTRCCATTKCCTAAACTATGTCAGACTACTACTTGCCATTGCCATTGCAAACTATGTCAGAMTACTTGCCATTGCCATTTCCATTGCAAACTATGTCAGACTACTACTTTCCATTGCCTAAACTAGCTTTCCTAGTTGTTTTTCCTTGTGTAGATGTACTTMTTGTTGTCCTCCTTCTCCCAAAACTCAGTTGTCTAAATGGTGGTGTTCTTGTTGRTCTATTAGTCACACATGGGTTCATGGATTCCACACTGACATTAACATGGATAGGATTTTTTCCTTCTATTCCTGCTCTTGGACCTCTTGTTTTCCTCTCATATGTTGCACGCATGATTTCCTCAATCTTCTCCACATCCCAGAGATCCGCTACCTCTTCTTCATAACTTGATAAGCCTTCCCTCATAGCTATGACTCTCTTCTTTGTATTCACCTTGTATTGGTAGGGTACTCCACTGTACATCTTTCCAGTTGTCACCATGATCCTCTTGATCTGGTCGTTGTCTATCATGATTGGGTCCAAGGCTTCCTCCTTCGTTCCTTTATCCACTTCTCCTTCCATTTCTCCTTTTTATGTCAGTTCTTCCCCCCGTCCCCCATGTACGTAGGGAATTTTAGTTGTCTGATTCCATTGTCAACACACCTTTGTTATACAACAAGATATTAATAGAAGTATACAACAATATAATATACCTTCCTCGAGGTTCATGTTGAAAAACTTGCTCTATTTCATTGTACGACTTTGTGATATCTATTGCAAATTTTGTTATAAATCCTGCTACAATACTATCAAGACACAAATCTATTGCGCGTGTGAATTTGTTGTTCACTTGTTGTAGTTGTACGATCTAAACTAGGGTCCACTCTAATGGTTGGATCCGATTTGTTGTGTGGTTATCCTTCAACCTCAATATCCACTATTGCAATAAGTGTGGGAACTCACAGAAAAAGACTTCATGCAGATCAGTAAACACATACTTCTCAAGATATTTGCGCGGTGTTACTCTAGGGTTTTGGTTATCTTTATGTGAAAACGTTATCTCCTTTGTCTTCAACTAGCTCTCGATCTTTGCTTTTGTGGGATTCCACTATCTCAACATCCCCTTCTAGCGGTGCATTCTTCTCACCTTATTTTCTTCTGATTTGGTATCCCTTTGACCCGGCTTCCGCAGATCTTACAATCTTCTAACAGATCTTCAACATAGCACCCATTCTTCTAAAATATCTTCAACAGATCTCATCCCCTCCATCTTATGATGTTTCAACCAATGAAAACGAAACCATTTTTTGGTTTATTTTCTAAGCTATGCTTTTAACATGGTTGACCCAGGTTCAGGTCTACTAGGGTTCCAACAAAGCCTCTAAAACTATCGACCCTCCTGGTAAACCAAAAGGCAATGCAGTACATAGAGTGCACTACGCAGTCTCACGCAAGATAGTCTTAATGGGTGACTGCAATGCTCAAGTGCTTGTAGTCCAGGATTGATTGGGGATCTGTTAGTGCGTGATGTGGATTCTATTTAGCAATATTAAGCAACATTTTTTCATTCATCGATCTTAGTTATCCTATTGTTACTTATGCATGCATGCAAATCCAGAGATATAACTATTTCAACAAATCATTTACATAAGATCTAACCATTAACCAACAAAGATACTACCAATAATCATTCCACACAAAACATGAATTATCGTGGTTCACCCCCTCTTGGGCTACGCCCACAAAGATTTGGCTCTAAGGCTCTCTTATTATAGACCTACCATGCATGGTGTCATGTGCACTATAACTATGTTCATACATTCATCAACCAGACTCCACAACCTTTACGAGGCTGACTAGATCGCACCAAGATCCTCAGCCTATGATCTAACCCTCAAGTTTGAGTCTCTTTTCCCTCCCATAGCTCAACAACTTACAAAAAGGTATCAGATCATATTTTTGTCACACACCTGTCACTCTATCTCATGAGAGTAACTCATAACAATCATCTAAGACACTGAACCCTCCCCTAGACCTTCTAGGTGTCTATTTATATCTATTATTGGCTCATCAGTCGTTACATTCTCTTACCAAAACCCTAATCTACTTAGATCTTCTTGCATGCTGGCCTTGTGCGCTTTTCTCCTCTGCATGCACGCTTTCTTCCGCTTCTTTTCTGTTAGTTGTCTTTCTTTCCCTTCTTCTTGCATGCACACCTCACATGCTTTTCTGCCAACTGTCTCACCTCCACGTCGTTCCTTTTCCCCAAAATGGGATTGTGCCCAACAATATGTATCATCCGCGAGGAAGGCATACCCATGCTCAGAATAAACTGACTTAAAGCATTGTCATCGACCAATACACTGTGGATCCATGATAATATTGACTAAGGATATGGCCACCAAAGATACAATGTGGATCCATACCTACATGACATGATCTAATTATAGCCACGAAAGAATACATAGTGGAGCTATGATATGACAAAAACAAAGCCATGACCCAATACAAAGTGGATATATGTGACAATATATACATCAGTGAGATTGTCAATATGATGTTTACACTTGAATATATTGCATACTCAAATGATCTCCAACATAGCCTAGGAAAATCATATAACAGAGTGAGCACCCAACCTAGGGTCTTCATCCTGATCCCAAAACAATATGATTATATTCATGTGAATATATGTCTTGATGTCAAACATGGTAGAAACCACTTGATTACCGATCATTTAATGTATATCGTTAACAAATAGGAGGGAAATCACCAATGATGACAATGACTCAGAAGGTACCCTAGTACATTCCAGCGAATGTGAATAAATGAGTTGAGGTCAAACATATGTGGAATCATTCAATCAGAGGTCAATGGTGTAAACCTACTATCGAAGGCGAGGAAACATGTCGTTGAGGAATGTAGGTTCCAAGGTAATAATTGGTTTCTAAGTCTAATTCCTTGAGATATAATGTGTTGAAGTCAACAGGAACAAACTCGTCAAAGGAGGGAGATGGTGTATCCCTCATCATCGACATGAAACTGACACAAGAAAGTGATGTAAGATGGTGTATTAAATGAGTTTGGACTGACACAAGGATGAAATTTGGTAATACTGTAGAATGGTTGGTTTGAGGTGAAAATTACCTTGAAAATTGTGAGGCACGACAAATGACTTGGAAACATTGACTCGACTGAGGGATATATTAAAACATAGCGCAACGGTCACCGGGGCACTCTTCAGGTGAGTTGAAGGAGTATAAGGACTCATGGGATTGGTATGACTTAGATACAAGCAGATTATCCAACTGTAAGATGAGATGAAAACAGGTACCATGTTCAAGGGCGACAACAAACAAGTTCCATAATGTTTTCCAAAAACTTGACCCACTTCCTTCAATTTTTTCCCCACCATGATTGGCGAGTACCTCTTTGTTTTTTAATGAGATTTAGGATGATAACAAATGCTCAGTGTAGCTCATCTTTGATGAGTCCCTCAACATATGTTTAACGAACCTGAAGAAGCAAAGGTTTGGTCCTGTATGGGTCCTTCAATGCATAATTTTACGAGCCCAAGGAAGGAAAGCTCGGTGGTCTTTTCATGTTTAGAGAGTCTAAAAATATCTTAAAGACGACTCCAAGGGTTTTATTTTTCTTAAATTTAGTCACCCAAGCCCGAAAAAGTGTAAAACAATACAAGGGAGAACTCTTCTAGTCATGATTGACTAGAGTATACCTTTTTCGCAGTTAGTCTTACGAGGCCAAAAGGGGTAAACTACCACTCAAAAGAAGACTCTTAATTTTTTAACGATCTTGAAACAGACACTAGAATTTTGTGCGGTAATCTATTATCATGTATTTATGAGCACGAGAAAGAAAAAAACTAAGCTCATATATGTTTCATTTTTTAACAAGTTTGAAACATAGTGAAAATGTGCTCGAGATCGGTTTCATTTTTAATGAGCTTGAAACCGAGAATAAAATATGCTTGGTATAATAGCTATGAACGGGCCTCTTCCCAACATGATGTCTAGAGGTTGGTGTAGTATTAGAGATATAAAATAGCATGCATAACAGAAATATTTTAGCTAGAAGTGGCAGAAAAACAATGATATAACCATAACAATACCAGAACAATACCAAAATAATACAAGAATAACACCAAAAAGAGCACCTTGATTAATGATAGCAATGTTCACTTGCCTCTTCGAGGGGGAAACCTCCAGCAGAGCAACGCTCTATTAAAATAATATGCAAGACAAAACTTCTCATACCCTCTACTCTTATTTATACTAAATCTATCTATCCAAAAGAACAATCTAGAGGAATATCCTTCTATAAGTTGAAGCTTCTATTAGGTCTTCTTACAATTAATTATTCCTCCTTATGGCTAGGCCTTATTAATATTGACCTTTATTATATGGAAATATATTATTCTACCCACTTGAGGGGTTAGGTAGGTTAGGTCCTTAACATGCTCTCCCCCTTAAAATCAGCCTTCTCCTCAAGGCTTGACATGATGAAATTGTTGCAGAATGGTAGTTGGCTCCCAGGTGGCATCTGTGGGAGTTGTATCTTTCCAATGGACTAACACTTCCTTGATGGTGTGCTGACGAATATGAAACTGACGCTGGTCCAAAACTGTGTGTGGTTGCAACCAGATGGATCCTTCTATATCCAACTCAGGAAGGATGGTTTGAATTTGGCACTTTGTTCCAATCACCTTCTTTAAGAAGGAGACATGAAAAACAAGATGGAGCTTAGAAGAAATAGGAAAAGCTAACTGATAGGCCACATGTCCCATGCGCTTCAGAATTGTATAAGGACCATAAAATTTGGGCGCCAGTTTTTGACAATGTTCGTCCTTGATCGACTTGTTGCTTCATGCGATTCTGAGCCATGACCAAACTCTCTTTGATGGTATGGAGAATATCTTCTCTAACTGTAAGTGTTTGGTCAACCGCATGAACCTTCGAGACACCTAGCATGTAGGAGAGAACGAAAGGTGGTTTTTGTCCATATACTACTTCAAAAGGAGTCATGCAAGTATTTGTATGGTAAGAAGTGTTGTACCACCATTCAGCTAATCGTAACCATTGATCCCATTGGTTTTTCCTTTGAGAGGAAAAAAACCTCAAATAAGTCTCCAAACACTTGTTGACAACTTTAGTTGGACCATTAGTCTGGGGATGATAGGCAGTGTTGAGATGTAATTGGGTGCCCTGTATCCTAAACAGTTCTTGCCAAAAATTGCTGGTGAAAGTGGGGTCTTGATCAGAAACAATAGAATGAGGCATGCCATGAATCTTGAATATATGATCCATGAAAAGTTGAGCCACAGTGGATGCAGTAAATGGATGTTTAAGAGCACAAAAATGAGCGTACTTGGAAAGAAAATCAACTACCACCATGATGACTGACTTATTTCTTGATTTAGGTAATCCCACAATGAAATCCATAGAGATGTCCCTCCAAATAGCGGGTGGAATCAGAAGTGGTTGGAGTGTGCCAGGGGATTTGATTGTTTCTCCCTTGTTACGTTGGAAAACATCACATTTTTCCACAAAAGTGTGAATGTCCTTTTTCATACCAGCCTAGAAAAAAGAACGTTTGACCCTGTCATAGGTTTTGGTAAACCTTGAACGCCCAGTTGTGGGAGTAGCATGAAGCTCAGAAAGCACTGTGGATTTAAGTTGTGACTATTTACTTAAATACAAACAACCTTTGTAGAAAAGTTCATCATTGTTCTAAGAGTACCCTTGGGAAACTAGAGAATTGTATTGCAATTGTTGGATTAGATGTGGAATTTTAGGATCTTGTAGCCATTCCTGGTGAACAACTTGGAGCCAATCGGATACAATGAAGGATAGGGAGAACATGGACCCTTCATCTTCATATTTTCAAGAAAGAGCGTCAGCAATCACATTTTATTTTCCTTTCTTGTAAATGATCTTATAATCATATCCAAAGAGATTAGTTACCCATTTGTGTTTCTCTGAAGAGGAAGGTCGTTTCTCTAGAAAATACTTGAGGCTTTGATGCTCTATATTAATTTGGAAGTGTTTCCTTAAGAGATAAGGGCGCTAGAGATCCACTACATGCAAAATAGCCAATATTTCTTTTTCATAGATGGATTGGCCCAAATGGCATTCTGAAAATTGTTTGTTGCTAAAGGCAAAAGATTTGCCCTCTTGCATAAGGATTACTCCAATTCCTCTCTCAAAGGCATCAAATTCTAGGACAAAGGTCTTTGTGAAATTAGGAAGGGCCAAGACCAGAGTAGTGCACATAGCTGCCTACAATGCTTGAAAGGCCATATCAGCTGCGGGAGTCCAAGTGAAAGAATTTTTTTTAAGTAGAGCAGTGAGAGGTCCCACAATCTTGCCATAATTTTGAACAAACGTGTGATAATATCTTGTTAAACCCATAAAACTACACAATATTTTGATAGTGTTGGGGTGAGGCCAATCCTGCATTGCTTCAATCTTCTTAGGATCCACCGAGACACCAGCCTTGCCAACAATATGACCCAAGTACTCAACTTTTGAGGCACCAAAGGAACATTTAGAGTGTTTGAGGAAAAATCGATGCTGAGATAGTAGATAAACAATTTGATCCACATGGGAAAGATGGGATTGCCAAGTTTTACTATGGATGAGAATATCATCAAAGAAAACTAAGACAAAATTACATAGAAAAGAATGGAGGAGATGATTCATGAGGATTTAGAAGGTAGAGGGGGCATTACACATGCCAAAGGGCATGACCAAGAACTCATAGTGGCCCTCATGAGTTCAAAAGGAATCCTTGGGGATGTCAGTGTCTTGCATACGTATCTGATGGTAGCCAGAACACATATCAAGTTTAGTGAAATACAAGGACCACTCAACTCATCGAAGTGATCATCAATGATAGGAATGGGAAACTTGTCCTTGATGGCAAGTTTATTGAGGGCACGAAAGTCAGGACACATGAACCAAGTACCTTATTTCTTAAGTATCATGACCACAAGAGAAGAATAAGGTTTGGTACTAGGGCAGATGACACCCGCTTGTAGCAATTCCTACATTATTTTCTCAATTTCATTCTTTTGGGAAAAGGGATGATGATAAGGGTGAACATTGGGAGGAATACTGTCAGGAACAAGGGTTATGGAATGATCATGAACACCACAAGAATGCGGAATTCCCTAAGGAGTGTAAAAAATAATTTGGTGTTTCAAGAGAATAGCTTGGAGGTTAGGTTGCACAGAGGGTGTCTCAACCGCGTGAATAGAATGGAATTGAGAAATAATATCAGAGTGGCCTTTCTTGAAGAGCTTTTCCATACGATGGGAACTGATGATTTTCGGAGAACTAGTTGTGAGACATTGAAAGTGATACTTGTGTCCCTCCTATTGGAATTGCATGGTTAATTCCTTAAAATCCATAAGAATGACACCCAAAGTGCGTAACCATTCAACACCTAGCACAATGTCACAACCACCCATTTCGATGGAAAACATATGATATTTCAAGTGGTAATGTCCAATTTGAAGACGTACATTTTCACAACGCCCACCAAATTTCATGGACCCACCATTGGCTATCATGATTTGAAAATTATTGAGAGCACGGAAATAGCAATTGGTTTCCTGGGCAATGCAACGATGAATAAAATTGTGGGTGCTACCACCGTCAACAAGGACGATGACCTTCCTATTCTTAATATAGCGAATGAGCTTGAGGGTTTGTGGAGCAGAGAAGACAATGATTGCATGCAAGGAAATGAGTGGTTCAACTTCAGGTGGGTCAATGAGATCCTAGGTAGCATCGGGAAGGGAGGGATCTTCAACAAGTGGAACTGTCACATCTTCATCAGGAACATCTTCAAAGATGGCCATAAAAAACAATTGTTCCTTACACTTGTGCCCCGGAAAATATTTTTCATCACAATTATAGCAAAGACCCTTCAGTTGGCGTTCAACCATTTCAACCCTAGTTAATTTCTAGACTTTGGGGGAGTGATAGGGGGGTTAGGATTAGTGGGTTGAGGGCGAGGAATAAATCAAGGTTTTTTGTTCTGGGAAAAAACAACTTGTTGGACCTATTTAGCATGTTCAGTAGATTCCAACCAAGTCTAAGGGTGGGCCATGAGCACCTAGGATCGGATTTCATCCTTTAGGCCACTAATAAAGCATTCATGGAAAAAAGAATCTGACATACCCTTAGTTTGAAAGGCCAAATGCTCAAAAGAAGTTATAAAGTCTTCCATTGTGCCTAACTATTTCAACTTGGTCAAACAATCGAGATAGTGGGTATCAGTGTCAAAGTGGTCATAGAGCTCTGCAATAAACTGGGTTTAGGAAATATACCCTTGACGTGAATTTTTATGCCAATGCCACCATTTCCATCGTTCAGGATCTAGATAGAGGACGGCATAGTGAAGTTTGTCCAACTCATCAGTAATACCATGCAGAGAAAAAAAATTCTCCATTTGAGTGACCCAACCCGTAGGATCGGAGCCATAAAATTTATTGACCTCGACGCGAGAAAGATGGGGGTCACGCTAAAAGGATTTGGATTGAAAATGTAGAGAATGAGAGGAATCATCAGCATCAAGTTGGTCCGAGGAGGAAGGACTCGAAGGGCAGTTCAACAACTGGTTGACAACAGACTGGAGGGTGTTAAATTGGTTCATGAAGTTGGATTCCATGGTGTCAAATGTGTGCTCGACTTGGGTCTCAAATTATGCAATATGAGAATTGGTAGAGGCAATCTCAGATGTCACGTGATTGATGGAATCTTCCAGTTCTTGGTTGTGAGTGATGGCCTTTTAGAGAGGGGAAGTGCGGGTAAGGAAAATTGGTTGGGTGGTACCACAAAAAGGACTTATAAGTGATAGGTACCATGACGATCAAGGAGAGTAGGGAAATATAATGGAATAGGTGGAAAAATAGGGAATGTCATAAGGGTCTGGGTCCACTGAAAAAAAAAAGTATTAAAAATGAAAGGTATGACTGCAATCAGGGAGAAAAGGGGAATCCAATGGGATAGGTCCAAAATATGTGTGTTGGTGGGACCACTATACTTGAAAAGGGTTTTCCATGTGCTATATCTCTTTGATATACATGCAGGGTACAACAATAGTACTCGTCCCATTATCTCAGGGCACCAACTAAGGAAGCTAGATCATTCCCTTAGCCGTACTACCTGACTACCCAGGTACTAGAGAGTATCTTCCCGAGTGTTATTCTTGGTGGAACTATAGCAGTTAGGTGTCCAATCAGTTTATCTACAGAGGGCTTCAGTATATCTATGTCGATCTGTATACAAGTGTTGTCTGATGCGCTAGAACTCAAAGGGGTACCAACAGGTGTTACAAGGGTGGCCAACAAATGTGTGCTTAGGTACCACTTGTATTTCCTACATATATGACTCCCCGATCACGGGTTTATGCATGTAACGACGCATCTCTATAGCTTTAAGACGTCGAAATACATCTCTACCCTGGAAAAAATTAACCCACAATTTTTAAGGGTAGTGGGATATTGGTTAAGTTTGGGAGAACTAAGAACTCTCCAACAGGACAATGAAATGACACAGGTGGAGTCTCCTTCATCCAAAACAATGCGATGAATGTTCTTCCCACGAACCATAGTTTGAATTTGGAATGTCAGGTGGTGGGAGAGCCTCAGTTTAAAATAGTCCAAATGAAACGTAATCACATTTTACGTTTCTAGATCCACAACTCCAATGGTTGATAATAGGGTTCTACATTGACTTGGGAATTTTTTTAGAAATTCAAGTGTCGACATAACACAAGGTGCTTGTGAAAAATCTTCAACAATGTTGTATTTTTAGCAGCACATGCACTTGGATTAAAAATTGAATTTTGAATTGTGCCCTTTGGTGGGTGAAACACTGAGTCAGCAACAAGCCTCGCAATATGAAGAGGGGCAGAACATGGAGGAGGGTGTAAGTGGAGGGATTATCGGTAGCAACTCCATTGGCATGATTTTCTGAAGGAGTGTCATAAGTATTATCTTTGGTCATTAGACTAACCACCTCCTTACACATAAAAACCTGAGAGATGCTTGAGGAAGCATTCCCATGGTGGGAATGACCTATGTTTCCCCCTTGCGGAGGGGAAGGAGTTTGAGCAACCATTTGTTATTGTTGAGGTGGGAAAGGGTTAGTTAACACTGCAGGTTGGGAGGTACCTTTTAGAAATTTGTTGACTTCCTCACAATGAGGACAGTCTTTCATGTAGTGGTCCTCTATACAAATCATGCATGGAAACTTCACTTTCCTTTTCTGTTTGTTTTCAACACTCGTCTAGGTTTTTGTGTTTTCCTATTGGTTAGAATATTTATTGGATTTACCTTTACCTTTTTTCTTGCCTCCAAGTTGTTGATATGGAGTGTATGAGACCTCATTCACCATGGAGGACTGGGTAAGAGCAGAAGTATCTTTGGTGTTTTTCGAAAGTTTGAGATGAGACTGAGTTAGAGGTTGGATGGCCTTGTTTCCTAGACTGTGATTTGACGGAACCTATAATGCCATCGACATGGGATTTTGTGGTTGGTCTCGATGGATCATAAGTTGGAAGGGGAGCATGAGGGATCAGATTGTAAAGAGTATCAGACTGGGAATACACCAAGTCCAAATATTGAGCACGAATGATCATATGATCTTTAGTGACAACACCTCCCATGGCGACATATCTAGCGATGGGTGAAAAAAGTGGCTTGGTAAACCAATATACCAATATTTGGTCCAAAATTTGGGTTTTAATAAGTCATCACCAACATCTCCATTCATGAATATGATCAAATATATGTGTGGAGCTGGTTTTCCTAAGCGAGGTCAAAATCTCAGTACGAGTTTCATAAAAAATCGACAGTTGGAAATGTGTCAAAAATGACATGGAAAGAGAGTTAAAATCAACAAAAGAGTTTCGTAGCAACTAAATGTACCATTTTGGTTTTTTTCCTACGAGAGTTCTCTGAAAAAACCTCAAATGAATGGAATAATCCATCAAATATTTTGAAGAAAACCAAAGATGGAAGGTCATTACGTGGTTGTTAGGATCTTCTCCGAGATTCTTGTCAAATTTTGGGATATCGGAAGGTAGTTTGGAAGTTATGGGTGACCAAAAAGAGGAATGACATATAGGATCATTGGTCAAATACTAAAAAATCTGGAAGATCTAACATAGCCAAGAACAGAATCTATCGATTGACCTATGGATACTAGTAGTAGTCATGTGGCATGGGAACACCAGTAGGATCATATACATGTGTATGCATGGAAAAACCAAATGGTCATCCCATGTACTTTGGTTGACCTAATGGTCCCCCTATGTATTTTGGCTCACCCGATGGACCTCCCATGTACTACGGTTCACCTAATGATCCCCCCATGTATTGTGGTTGGCCTGAGGGTCCCCTTATGTATTTTGGTTGGCCTCATGGTCCCCCCATGTACTACAGTTGACACGATGGTCCTCTCATGTACTATGATTGACCTGATGGACCTCCCCTATAGTGTGTTTGAGGGATTTTTTTCGTTGGAATCATGGGGTTCACAGATTGATTGGGAAAATTTCTTTGCTAAGGAATTCCCATCAGATTAGGTTGACCCCATAAAGGATTTTCAACTCCTGGAAATGGTTGTCCATGATACAAGACTGAAGTAGTAGGAATGGAAGGAATTGCCCCCAGGCTTGTTGTTATTTTCCCCACATAGGATTTTTCCCCATGGCTGAGGGTTTCCCCCTAGCAAAAGGTTTACCCCCAATGAAATGTTTCCCCTCAACTAAAGTTTGGCCTCCCATTGAGGATTGACCTCCAATGAAGGGTATAGAAGAACTCCCCATTTGTAAAGTTGGAGATGTAATTTGAGTATCTTGTGTAATTTTGGTTGTGCGAATGACTTTATTGTTGGCCATCTGACTGATGGAATGACCAAGTAAATCACTTTGTGTATGCATATGTGGGAATAGCGAAGCATGAATATTACCTGACCCATGTGTGAAGAGAGATGTATTTGCAAGTGGTTGTGTCAGAGTAACCTAAATCATAGACGTTCCTAGTAAAGAAGAAGCACAAGAAGTAGCAACATGCACTCTTGCATGATCAACTATAGGAGTTATGGAGAGTGGAGGTGAAACTCCCAATCCCTCTGTAAAGTCAAATGTCGGTGTGTTCATGACAAAATATTTCCTAGTGGTTGAATTGGTGGGTAAATGGTAAGAAGAATAAGCATCAAGAAATCTAGTGGATGGTAGTTAAATGAGTATTGGGCCAAGTGGATCATTTAAAGGGCGATTTGCGTAAGGTACAACACCTTCTATGAATTTTATGGTTGGTTCTTCAAGTTGGTCAATTCCAAGAGATACACTCCCGACCTCAAAATTCATTTCTTCACCAATAATTCCTTCATTAGAAGGATTTTGTTGAACTTTATGATCTAAACCTTTCATTCTACGAGATCTTTGAATCTCTTGATTGGCCACAGTGAAAATTTAACAATTCCTAATTCCAACTACGAGCTCTAAAAGAAAAAACCCCTAAAAAATACCTACAGGTAATCAACCAAACAAATAGTAGGTAAAAGGATCTTCTGAAGATGGCATGTTAAGTCGTCAGCGAAAATATGGGAAGTACTTACCCTGAAATCCACGTAAAATCCATTCTTGGTGCAAGAAACCCTCGCTGATGCAGATGGATATCGGTGGCCACCCACCTTTTCCAACAGGTTCAAAACAGTTTTCTGGCAATTTTGGCAATTTACTATTTTTAGCAGTTTTCACTTCTAGGGCCATTTTGAGGGCCCAAATGAAGGTTTTTCAGGATCGAGCTTCTCAATGATATCCTATGGCATGATTGAGGCCCCAAAATGAATCTCCTCAACGATACCTTTCCAATGGGCTATCATACACCTAAAATGGAGATCGTATGCAAAAGTTACGACCTCGGGAAGTTAATGTACTAACTTACCCAAACGGGGCCCACATGACTTTTGGTGCTTCATCTCCTAGGGTTAGGTTTTTGGATGTCTAGGGTTTTTGGCATTCCTATTTATTGTAAAAGGCCTTGAGAACCTCATTGTAATGATATTATTTCGAATGAGCGTAGCCGTCACATCCCTTCTCAAAGATAAGCCGCCACCATTCCAGCAAGCTTGTTTCCACTACATTTTACAGTTTTAGCTTATTTATTAATGAATAGAAAACCAGTTTTACTGTATCTCTATTATTTTGTGTTAAGAAGCTGTTAATAATCTGTATTCATTTTGTTCTATTCATAAAATCCAGATCAATGGTATCAAAGCGGTCTGCTCCTTGTCGTCTTAATGCATGTCCCCAACAAGGTCAGAGTACAAAGAGTTGGGTCTTGAGCTTGTTTCTCTTGAGGACAAAATATCTCGCACACCCAAGAGACCTCTCATGGAAGGAGAAAAGAAAGATGATAGGATATGAGATCCTTTCAAACTGTTGATTGAGGAATCCCTCACGCAACAAAGGAATGAGATGATGGATAGTTTTGTGCAAATCCTTCGGTGGCTACCAACAGGTGAGGCATCTTCTTCAAGCGGAGGCGCCACCCCCTTCAAGGTACAAATAAAATTTGATATTCCTATATTTGAAGGTCAGATAGATGCAGATGTTGTAGACAAGTGGTTGAATCTGCTAGAAGGGTATTTTTCTGTCCATAACTTCTCAAATAGAGAAAATATTACTTTTGCGCTCCTCAAAGCCATCCCCCATGTCAAAGATTGGTGGGAAACGTTCTGTGAGCAAAAGGAAACAGAGGAACCATCATTATTTACAGTCACAGCCACCTGGGATTCCTTCAGGGATGCTATTAAGAAACAATACTACCCTGTCAGAAGTTATGATGACTTATATACCAAATGGACCACACTACAGCAAGAAAGAGACCAAGTAGTGCCATATTTCAAAAATATCTTCCATACCTTGTGCACCAAGATGGGTATCAAAGATTCAGAGCGACATCTGGTGCTCAAGTATCATGGTGATCTGCATAGATACATCCAAACCGAAATGGAATTTCTAGACATCTCATCCTTGGGCGCGGCCTACCGATATGCCGTCAAAATTGAGTAGAAGCTCAAACAAAAGACACGGCAATTTGGGCCTGGGAACCCCTCACAACAAAATCCAGGAAAGGGAGGCCCCAACCCATAGAACAAAGGACAAAGCAAATATGCGCAGTGTCAGTATAACCAGTCCAAGCTGCAAGCAAAGAAGGACACTGGAAAGATAAAGAAAGATACCGAGAGGTGGTGCGACTTCCATAAGAGCCCTTGGCATAACACTGTTGATTTTCGCTCAAAGTAATCTATGGTGGCCGAAGTGAAAGCCTATGAATCAGATGTAGATTCAAACTATGAGCCAGAACCATAAAGGGGAAGACAAATCATTGACGCGGAACCCAGTGCCACCATTGCTACAACCAAGCTCTAGCCTGGTGAACCAGATGAGCTAGAAGAAGGAGAGTGCCTCTTCCATTCACAAATGTGGGTAAAAGGCACCCCGCTGCACTTCATCATTGATAGTGGTAGACAAAAGAACCTCATCTCTGCAGAGGTCATTAAGTGGTTGGCCCTGCCCATAATCCTACACCATTGGATAGCTTTGCCAAGGAAGCAATCTTCGCGTCAGCCAACAGTGTCAATTGTCATACGACATCAAGCCCTTCAAAGACGAGGTATTGTGTGATGTTTCTCCTCTCAAAGTTTGTGATGTTCTTTTGGGCCAACCTTATTTATGGAAACGTCATGTTGTATA
>SNQJ01S0020113.1:39076-60164 GCA_010110895.2 Picea sitchensis | reverse complement strand
GATGATGTAGCATACTTGTCTTGGTATATTATTAGAAGCACATATTGATCTTAGTGATGATTATGAGTTGTTATGATATGCTTGGTTGATTCACATATTGGTGATATTGTGCATATGGTTGAGAGTTGTCTTGGTGATTGATCTTGGTGAGTAGATCTGACTTGGTTGATAAGATTGATGAGATAGATTGGTGTGATAGGTTGTTGTGAAATGTTATTTGTACAGGCTTGGTGCATGGTTGATGCACTTGTTTATGGTACAGGTTGAGGTATAGGTTAATGCATGGTACATGTTGGAATAGGTTATTGGTACAGGTTATTGGTACAAGTTGATTACATGTTGTTTGGTAAAGGTTTTTATAGGTTGTTTGGTGCAAGATGATTGGTACAGGTTTACAGCAGTAAATCTCACAGTGATAGTGTGACAATGGTTCCATAATTCTACTTATATTTCAGGGCGGTTGGATGGGGAAAGGATAAGTGGTTGTAGCCACCTTCCTGTTGTAGCCGAAGAACATAGGGGGTTGTAGTCTCCTTCTGGTTGTAGCTGGAGAATTGGGGAGTTGTAGATTCCCTCAGGTTGTATCCTGAGAAACTAGGGGGTCGAAGCCTCCTTCTAGTTGTAGCTAGAGAATTGGAAGTTGGTGCTTCCTTGAATGTAATTCTTGACATATAAGAAAAGCATTTTGTGGTTTTCTCTCGCATTGGGTTTCCACGTAAATATTGGTGTACTATGAATTATGTGGATGTTTTTTTTATTTTTTATTATGCACTAATGAATACTAATGCTTATGATACAGTAAGATATTGATGGTGAACATATGAACAAGGTTGAATAATTAAAAGAATATACTTTGTGGTTTAAAGGATTAATAATTGGTATAATTCTTCATTACTAATTCACCCCCCTTCTCAGTAGTCCAACAACGTTGAATTGGGTTTCCAACGCTCTGTAGGCCACTAGAGGGGAGTGTTGAAGCCTGGAAATGATTGAAAAAGCACAAAAAATTTCCCATATTCAAATGGAATCAGGTTTTTGACTCAGTGAAGTTCCCAATCTTAATGAGGGAAGGGAATAAATCAAAAGGCATCTAATTAAACAAGATCAAGTAACAATAAATATTCAAAATGCTAGAAGAAACCAAGGAAAGACTAATAAAATCTCTCTCCAGTGGAGTCATCAATTTTATGTTGTGGTTAAGTTCCTGTTGCGGACATGTGAAAGCCCCCTTGGATCAAGACCTTTTATTTGATCCAAGAAAAAAGGAAAACAAATGGTAGCTACTTTCCCTTTAGACTTATTTCAACAAACAAAATAACAAGTAAGAGATATATGACTCACCTTTTCATGATGGTTTTCCTTGTTGCTCCATCCTTTGACGTTGGTGACCAAGCTCCTAGGCGCAAGATAAGACCTGCAATGAACAAAGTTGAATCTCCTTTCTTCTACTCTATATTGCTAGGTGACAATATATATATATCTATGTTGACTCTCACAATAATAGACATGCATGAGCCAATGACACAAAACATGAAGGGAATAAGTCAAGTTATGTATTAATAGAAATCCATAGTGAAGCACTTACAATCCAACATTGACGTTGTAGCAACTCCTCCAAGATCTCCTATCCAACCCTATCTTGAATGCTTCAAGATCAAAATTATGATGCTATCAATTCTCTTCCCCCTTCACCTTAGAATGCACTCATTATATAGGAGTTGGAGGCATAACCATTATGGAGCATTTTGGGAAATGGTTGAGGATGTAGCTCCATAAGTTGGGATTTATCTTATCTCATAGATATTGAGTTTACCTAAGATGGGGGCATGATATATGACTTGAATCCTTGACCTCGTCGTATCGGAACTAACCCTTAGAATAAGGTGGGCTAGCCATAACTCCCTCTAACTTCTTCAATGCTCCCCCAACACTAATCATAGGGAATTGACAATGCTCCCTATACATGGGAAGGAGAGCGTTGACCTTCAAAAATGGTCAAAATCTCAAGCTAAAAGGAATTGCTTCAAATTTCTCATGATGAGTTTTTATCCTCCACAATGACTAGGGATTATGACAAATGTTCTTCCATAGTGTAAAAGTTGCAACACTTAATAAAGTGCACAAGACACTTGGTAAGGTGCATACAACACTTGATAAAGTGCATGTGAAACTTATTAAGGTGCATACGACACTTAAGTGCGTAATTTGGTGGTGCGACATTTAGATGTGTAACAGTCTTGTAGCCTAATTTGAAGAATCTTTGGATCCTGATTTTGAGGAAATTAGAGCCAAACCCCATGGATTTATTTTTGTGGACAAATCCATAGGTACATGAGTTGTATAAATAAGGTTCTTTAATATATTTTGGAAGTGTGGAAGAGTGTAAATTAAGAAGTGTGAGGAGAACAGAGGCTCTGAGGCTCATACAAAAGTGTGGAAGCAATGAATAGGATATGAGGGTTGGTGACATAGAGGATGAAGCATGTTGTATAGGTCTTCTAAAGAAAACAAATATGTTCAGGGTGGTAGGGTGGAGAAAGGAAGGATGTTGGTGTCTCCTATAGGTTGGTGCCTATGAACAATAATTTTGTGGTTCGGTGCCCATTTGTTGAGTTGGTGCTCAACAAGGGGATTCGTGTCTCATGCAGTTTGGTGCCTGCAAAGATTATTGGATATCAATATCTGCTGTAAGTGGGTGCTTACAATTTTTTATAAATAAAGTTTTATGTTTTTCTCCCATTTGGGTTTCCATGGTAAATCTATGTGTATTGTTTAACTGTTCATAATTAATTATTGGTAAATAGAAAATTCTGATTAGAAGGAAATTTGTGGTAAAAATTATCATGTAATATTGATTCACCCCCCTCTTAGTATTCCAACAATTGGTATCAGATTTGATTCCTTCAGGAACAACCTAACCGTTGGAAGGTGAATCCTCACAATGGAGGGACAAGAAGGGTTCTCCACAAACAAAGCCCCAATATTTAATGGATCATAATATGTCTTCTGGAAAGTAAGAATGCAAACATTTTGTGTGTATCTCGAATATGATGTGTGGTCTTCAGTGGTAAATGGTTACAAATCTCCAAACACTCCTCCAACTAATATGACTTACATTAGGCTCACTAACAATAATTCAAGGGCCAGGAATGCCATTCTTTATGGATTGACAAAATCAGTATATGCCTAATTCATGTATTGTGCCTCAACTAAAGAGATGTGGGACTAACTACAAATGATTTATGAAGGAGATGAGAAGGTTAAGAGACAAAAGTTACACGTCTATAAAGGACAATTTAAGACTCTCAAAATGAATGAAGAAGAGAACATTGCAACATATCTTCTTCAAGTGGGCGAGGTTGTCAACTCCATCAAAGGATTAAGAGAAGATGTTGAAGAAGATATTGTTGTACAGAAGGTGCTCATGTCGCTTCCCTTAATATTTAATCCTAGAATATAAGGTATTGAAGAAATGAATGATTTGGACAAACTAACAGTGGATGAGATGCATAGAACACCAACTGCATATGAAATGAGAATATAATAGGATAACCCACCAAGAACATTGAGGAAGGAGGAAAACTTTAAAACATCAAAGAGGGAAGAGTGCAAGATAAGTGATTGCTCAAACAACAAGTTGGATGAGGAAGAAAAAAACTTTGAGGAAGAAGCAAACTTTGACATGAAGCGCAAAAACATATACAAAGGTAAGCTCCCTTCTAAATGTTTTAATTGTGGAAAAATATGACACTTTGCTCATAAATTTCCTTATGAAAATATTGATGTAAAAGAAGAATTTAATTTTAAGAAAACCAAAAAAAGGAAGATTGAAAAGAAAAAAAATCCTTACAGACAAAGGAATAATCTATATACCAATTAAGACAACAACTCATCAGATGACAGTGACAATGAAGTAGACGAGATTCTCTTTATGGGTTTGAAAACACAAACAGGAGAAGATATGAAATCAATAGAAGAAAAAAACTATGTTAAAGATGCAGAAGTAAATATTGAAGTATAACTCATTAGTACCCTAGAAGAAAATTACAGACTTAAGGACAAGAATAGAAACCAAAAGAGGGAACTACAGAAATATAAGGAGAAGGAATATGATGATAAGGAAACGGAGAAGACAATAATTACAATGAAGGTTCAAGTAGAATAAAAAAAGAAGATTGAAGATGTTTTAAAGGCTCAACTGAAAGAAAAAGAGGATACATGAAACACTCTTGAATCTGAAATAGTCCACTTGAGAAAGAAGTTGGAGAAATCAGCAAGAATCTCTACATCCTTAGATGAAATACTAAATCATCAAAGAGAACCATCTGACATGACGAGTCTTGGATACAATAATAGGAAGGAAGTTGTCAATGAAGAAGCATCAACATATTTAGTACAACAAAGAGAAGAAAGAACCAAGAACTATGTTGATACTCTCAAAAACCCAATCAAAGTTCAAGACCACAGAAGGGAAGAATGATATGATCCACAAGAGACAAATTTTACTCACAAAGACCAAATCTAGAAAACTGTCCCATCAAGATGGAATCACAAAACTAGGTATGGAAACTATTTATATCGCTATTGTTATTCATGTAATGAATTTGGTCATAAATCATTAAATTGTATAACAAGTATAAGAAGAAATTATATGTGGAATAGCTACAAGGATACTCAGGGATTCTCAAGAAGAAATCACAATTCATTTTCTCCCTTGATGAATTGCAATCTCATTTGTTATAACTGCAATAATATTGACATATAGAAAATTATTATAGAAGCAATCTCAAGAAAGTTTAACCTATAATGAAAAGAATGTGGGAACAAACGAAAGAAAATTCCCTATTTTTTCAAGCAACTCTCCGTGCTCATAAAAATAAGGATAAATGGATTATCGACAATGGATTCTCTAGTCATATGACAGGAGATAGAACAAATTTAATCACCTCAAAGAAAAAAGAGAGCAATGTTACCTTTGGAGACAATGGCAAATCAAATATAGTTGGAAAAGGCACGCGCAACCTTGATAATGGAAAAGAAAAAATAGAAGAGGTATTGTGTTGAATATATAAAACATAATATTCCCGGTGTAAGTCATATATGTGATTAAGGACATAGTCTCATATTTAACTCTCGAGAATGTGAGATCATAAAAGAAGAATTGGGAAAGATGATAGAAAAGGGAATCAGAACTACAAATAATGTATATGTTATTAATGAAATCAAAGGAGAAAAGTGATTTATAGGACAGACAAACGAAATTTGGTTGTGTGAAAAAAGAATGGGTCCTATGAAGTTTGACAATATGGTAAAAATCAGTTCCAAACAAGCAGTAATAGACACACTAAAAATAATAAAACCCCCAAGTACTATTTGTAAGCAATGTCAGCATGGAAAATAGTCAAGGGTGAACTTCAAAAGAAAGGAATATGCAACTTCCAATCCTTTGGAACTTCTGCATACAGATATTTGTGGACAAACAAGGACTAAAAGCTTGTAGGGAGAAATGTACTTCATGTTACTCATTGATGATTATACAATAATGACTTGGGTTACTTTCCTCAAAAATAAATCTGAAGCATTTGACAAATTCAAGACATTCAAAGTTCTAGTTGAGAACAAGACAGAGATGAAAATAAAGTGTTTAAGGTCCGACAAGGGAACTGAATTCACATCCAATGAGTTTGTGGAATTTTGTGAAGCATAGGGAATAAAAAGATAATATGTAGCAGCAAGAACTCCTCAACAAAATGGGGTTGTTGAAAGGAAAAATAGACTTGTACAAGAAATTGCTAGAATGATGATAAATGAAGTAGGTCTATCATACAGCTTTTGGAGAGAAGTAGTTTATACAGTTGTCTATATCCTAAATAGAAGAAAAATCAAAACCAATAGTGACAACACACCCTATGAACTATGGAAAGGGAGACCAACATGTGTTAAACACTTCAGAATTTTCGGGAGAAAGTGTTACATCAAACAAGACGATGAGGAATTAGGTAAATTTGACTCCAGATGAGATGAAGGAATCTTTCTTGGATATTCATCAAGAAGTAAATCCTAGAGGTGTTACAATAAATGGTTGCAAAAGATTGTTGAAAGTATTAGTGTCAAAATAGATGAAGAAATCAAGTACACTAAATAAGAAGAAGATGAACATGAAGAAGAAGAACAGGATGAAGAGGAACAAGAAAATGAATAAGAAAAGTAGGAATAAGAAAAAGAAAATGAATAAAAAAGGAAAGAATAAACAGAACACCAAGATACACAAAAACCATCAGGATTTGTACAAAAAAATCACCTAGAAAACGTGATTCTTGGTGACAAAAATGCTAGAACTCAGACAAGGAGGAAATTGAAAAACATCTTTGAACAGATGAATCTCTCCCTATTGTCCCTAGTAGAACCTAAATTATTTATAGAACCTCAGAATGATTATCATTGGGTGAATTCTATGGAAGAAGAGTTAAATCAGATTGAGAAAAATGAGACTTGGGAGCTTGTTCCAAGACCCAAGGACAAAAATGTGATCGGAACTAAATGAGTATTCAAGAAAAAGTTGAATGAAGATGGAAAAGTGGTAAGGAATGATATATAAAGGGAATATTCAAGTAGAAGGAATTGATTTAGAACAAACATTTTCTCATGTTGCAAGGTTAGAATCCATTAGGATTTTTTTGGCATTTGCAAGCTTTAATAATTTTAAATTATATCAAATGGATGTCAAGTCAGCACTCCTAAATGGTGATCTAGAGGAAGAAGTGTACATAGAACAACCTGAAGGGTTCCTACTATAAAAAGATGAAGATTATGATTTCACGTTGAAGAAATCATTGTATGGCTTAAAGAACGCTCCTAGAGCATGGTACTGAAGACTTGACAAGTACCTGCAACATCAAGGCTTCAAAAAGTGAACAACAGACAACAATATCTACATCAAAATAGATAATGCAGAAATGTTGATCATTGTAGTATATTTAGATGATATTATCTTTGGAAGTAGTGATGATAAAATGAGCCAAAAGTTTTCAAAAGAAATGCAAAAGGAATTTGAGATGTCCATGCTTGGAGAATTGTCATTCTTTTTGGGACTGCAGATCACTCAAACCAGCAAAGGCATATTCATTGCTCAGACCAAATACATCAAAGAGATGTTGAAGAAGTTTGAGATGGAAGATTGTAAACCTATTAGCACACCCATGCTCACTATATGTAAGCTCAGTAAGGAGGACGAATCTAATGAAATTGATCAATCTATGTAAAAGTCAATGATAGGAATCCTACTTTATGTGACAGCTTCAAGGCCAGACATAATGTAGGCAGTAGGGCTAGTTGGAAGATTTCAAGTTGCACCCAAGGAAACACATGTGCAGGTTGTCAAACAAATATTTAGATACTTAAAGGGTACTTTGGGCAGTGGACTATGGTATCCAAAAGGAGAAGTATTTACTCTAACAACATATACTAATGCAGATTGGGCAGGTAGTGTTGATGATGGGAAGAGAACAAGTGGAGGATAATTCTTCTTGGGAAATTATTTAGTATCCTTGCTAAGAAAAAAACAATCTTCAATCTCATTGTTCATAGCATAAGAAGAATACATTGCAAAAACATTTTCTTGTACACAAATTCTTTGGATGAAACAAACATTGCAAGACATTCAGATAGAATACAAGAAGCCAATTTCAATACTATGCAACAACACCATCACTATAAGCATTTCAAATAATCCAGTGATGCACTCAAAGACAAAACATATCCTAAAACAATATCATTTTCTGA
Source organism: Picea sitchensis (assembly GCA_010110895.2). NCBI lineage: Eukaryota > Viridiplantae > Streptophyta > Pinopsida > Pinales > Pinaceae > Picea > Picea sitchensis. The sequence continues at coordinate 52,382 of SNQJ01S0020113.1, read as the reverse complement.
GGGAATAGGTAAATGATAAAATTATCAAGTTGGAATATTTTCCTACCAAGGAACAAATAACAATACTTACAAGACCTTATTTACAAAACCACTTCCCAGAGACACATTTGAGTACCTAAAAAAATATATAGTATTCATTCCCATTTCTCGATTAGAATCTTCAAGCTGAAGATGTGTAGTCCCAGGATGGATATCGGTGTACCATCTTTTCCATTTGGCTCAAAACAGTTTTCTCGACATTTTGGCAATTTACTATTTTTTAGCAATTTTTAGGTCTTTGAACTTACGGAGCGTTTGAGGCCCTAAATGGCATGTTTTTGGGTATGTTGTGGTTGAAAAATTCCATCATGGAAATTTGTCAAACTTTTGTAGTCCTCGGATAGATAGCAAACAATGGCTGGCAGTGTGAAATTCTACGACCCGGAAGTTGATGCATATAACAGCAGGGCCCATGACTTTTGGCTTCATCTCCTAGGGTTGGGTTTTGGATATCTAGGACTTTTTAGCATTCAGTCTATTGTAAAAAGGCCTTCCGAGCCTCATTGTAATATTCTTCTTGTGAATGCATGCTGTTGTCACATCTCTTCTCAAATACAAGCTAAAACCATTCTATGAAACTTGTTTCATTTGCATTTCTGAGTTTGACTTATAGCTTGTTTCCGCTGCATTTTACAGTTTCAGCTTATTTTGTTATTTAATAGAAAACCAGTTTTACTGTATCTCTGTTATTTTTGTGTTAAGTACCTGCTAATAATCGGTATTCATTTCGTTCTTCTCATAAAATCCGGATCATGTTGGGAGCTCAGCAAAACCAAAAGATCAGGGGGAGAGTGCATATGGTTGCACGGTGTAGAGAAAAAATGAAGAGTATCGAGTTCGGGGGAGTTGCAGAAGACAAGGAAATTTTTGGTTACAGAACATAAAATAAAGAATACAATAGAAAGGGAGAAAAATATATTTTCCATTGATGTCAAAGGGGGACAAAAAAGAGACAGGGGGAGACTTGTATAGACTAGTAGAATGAAGTATTTATGAATGTGTTTCCATCAATGATAAAGGGGGAGATTGTTGGAAAATGTGTTTTCATTGATGTCAGAGGCAGTTATGGATATCATTGATACTGACTCCATGAGAAGATGAAGGCATACATATTGTGATGACAGGTCCAAATATCAAAACTTGTAAACCAAATCAAACCAGACAAAGAAATTCAAGAAGGTCCTTGTGAAACCATGTATCTCTGTGTGTTGAATAAATTTCGACCAGATATCTACTAGGGTGCTCCATGACCAGGTTGCAGAGAATCACATGAATCTCTAGCGAAGGCTCTATGAGAAGAGAAAGAGTAATTAATTGATCATCAATCATTCAACAAGATCAATGATCCAGACGTGAATATAATGAAGCAAAGGAAAAAGAAAATATCCCACATGCGCCAACGAAATTGAATTTGACATGTTTATAATGAACAAGTGAAATCTCTTAGTTTGAATGTAAATGGAAGAACCATGGGACCGTGTGAAAGGAGCCAAATTTTAGTGTCATAACTTCCATTTCTATGTTAATAATGGCCGATTGAAATTAAATCTTAGATCCACGGCCAGAGGGAGTCCTAAATTTAGAATTCGATGTGATGGGAAAGGCTTTCAGAGTTCAAGTTTTCAGAGTATTTAGCTAAGTCCATCCTGAGACACTCCGATGGAAGAAGCTCCAAATCAACAGGGACCATTGATCTATGGAGCAATAGAGAAATAATATGAATCATTGATCTATCTGAGTCATAGTTATCGGTGGAGGAACATTGATAGAGTAATTTGCGCTCTGATATGACGATATCGAAAAAGAATATTCCTCGATGCTCTTGCATCAAAGTGTTTAAACGTAAAATTTCATTGGGATTATTACGAGAGACTCTGAATAAGTGTGAGTCATCTCAATATACACCATATCAACTACCATGTTAGATCCACAAAAGCAGAAAGGATGAGTCCACGTGTCAAAGCACCAAGTCAACAAAGTGTACGAAGAAGAGCCGAAAGTTGTGATGATGACAGCATGATGTCAACTTGCATGTCAGAACCATGAAAGAAGAAAGGACAAGCCCACATCATCTGCCATGTCAAGAAGCCAAGTCAGCACATCATGAAGCATATTGGTATCGAAGTGTGAGCCATCGGACTATTTAAGTGCAAGGTTGCACAGAAACTCCAAATCAACAAGAACCATTGATCTATAGGAGCTACAACAAGGAGATATATACCATCCATCGAAGAGGCTCTAATTGGGGTATATTGGTTGACTACAGTGGAGGAACTCCAATGAATTAGCTCTGAGGAGCAATCTGGACCGTCGATCGGTGGGTAAACAAGATTAGATGACAACCACAAATTTATGTGGGTCCCACCTAATTAGTTAACATAGAAAGAGACAAGTGTTAACTTCCAGGTAACTTGTAGTTATGAAATGGAATTGGACCGTTGATTAAGACATATCAACGATGGAGGAAGATCCATTGGTGACCGTCGATCGTAAATGATCAATGGTAGAGGTTGGTTAGTGTTCAAAGTTCGAAAAGAAGAGTGAATCAACCCAAAGAAATGTTAGTACTCTAATACAAAGGATATCGAATAATATTCCACCACAGTCTCAATCAATGTGTCGACGACAGTGGGCCCAACAAACCATGGTTAGAGTAAGTTAACCCATGGCAGAGATTAAATGAATGGAGACCAGATCAAGGTTTTGGGAGAATACTAATGGCAGGATGCTATTGGAGTGGAGGTTTAATATGGGGTCCAATATCGTCAAACCATAACAACTGAAGTCTTGTATTTTCTCCCAGAAGAAAACATCAATGACGACTCGATAAGCATCAGGTCATAGTGCCTGGTCCTCTGGAGTGTTAGTGCCAACATATGGGAATTGAGAATATCATCGAGGCTAATATATCGTTGGACTAAGGACCAGGAGAGAAGTCGATAACAATGATGTTAAGTAACGGTGACAAACGATGGATATGGAGCCTACGATCAAATCAATGACAGAAAATAGAGGAAGACGCTCTTATATAGGTAACTCTGATAGGCCTAGTGGTCCAAAAAAATACGATCATAGATAAAAAAAAAATGATCATACGATTGTTGATTATTGAGTTCATTGATACTTCAATGGTGCCATTGGATGCAATTGCAAATAAACGGAGGAGAATGAATCAAGATCTAGATCGGACGACAACTAAGTGTCGAGGACCAGTGAACGAGATCATGTGTAGTATAAGGAGAATAGATCGGATTTATGGGAGGGTCTTGTAGCCCAATTTGAAGAATATTTGGAGCCTAATTTTGAAGAAGTTAGAGTCGACCCCCATGGATTTATTTTTTTGGAAAAATCCATAAGTACATAATTTGTATAAATAAAGTGCTCAAATGTGTTTTGGAAGTGTGGAAGAGTGTAAAGTAAGAACTTTGAAGAGAATGGAGGTCCTTAGGCCCATATGAAAGCGTGGAAGCAATGAAGAGGATTTGAGGCTTGATGACGCAAAGGATGAAGAATGTTGGAGAGGTCTTTTGAAGCAAACAAATCTATTTAGGGTGGCAGGATGGAGCAAGAAAGGAGATTGGTGTCTCCTATAGGTTGTTGCCCATGAACAATAATTATGTGGGTTGGTTCCCATTGGCTTAGTTGGTTTCCATTAAGTGGATTGGTGTCCCTTGTAGGTTGGTGCCTACAAAGTTTATTGTAGAATGGTGTATATTATAAGTTGGTGCTTACAATTTTTTATAAATAAATTTTTGTGCTCCCATTTGGGTTTCCATGGTAAATCTCTATGTATTGTGTAACTATTCATAATTAACTATTGGTAAATAACAAGTTCTAATTAGAAGGAAATTTGTGGTAAAAAGTATTGTGTAATATTGATTCACCCCTCTCTCAGTATTCCAACACATAATATAGATGAAGAGCAAAAAAAATCATTTTCCTGACTGAAACTATAGGGCCATGCACTAACCTAGTGGGAAAGCCACACAGAGACACTTAGGCTAGAGGGTGATCCACTAGTAACTAAGTGGGAGGATTTTAAAATCCTCATCAACTCTCAATTCTACCATATTGGGTATTTAGAGGACCAATGGATTCTTTGGCATCACTTTAGGTAGAGGCAAGGGAAACGTGTGCAAGAGTACACCACTGAATTCAGGAAGATGGAGATCATGTTGGGTATCTCTCCAAATAACCTAGATGTACTCCTCAAGTATCTGGGGGTTCTACATAGTCATTTGTGAAAGAAATTGATTCTCTTCAAATGTGGGATTGTTGATGAGGCCTTTGTGCAAGAATAGTATCTGGAGAACACAGACCATAAGAAAGGACATCCAAGTGGTTCTAAATAGAAAGAGCACATATAAGCTTCCAAGGAGGGGAAGAAGAAGTGGAAATGGAAATACAAGAAGACAACAACCAGTATACATTAGTTCAAGGATCCAAGCAACCACTGCAATAATTAAAATATTGATGGTCACACCAAAGACAAATATTCGAACCTACATCCAAATTTGAATCCAAAGAACCATAAGAAGGATGCCAAGAAAAAGAACCTACTAGGCAAGGATTCGAGAAACTAGGTAGAGAAAGCTCGAATGTGGAAGAGAAGGTTGTATACACTTCAATGCAGAAGGAGGTGAATTTGAGTAGCCTTCATCATAAGGAAGAGAATGATATGACAAAATTATTCCATATTAAGATCCAGGTCAAAAGGACCAAGGTAGATGCTTTATTCAATTCTAGTTCATAGGTCAATCTCATAGCAAATTATTTGGTCAGCAAGCTTGGGTTAGAGGTTCATGATCATCCAAGCCCATATCCATTGGTATGGGTGAATAAGGATGCAAAAATAAGAGTTACTAAAGAGTGTAAGATAAAGTTTACTATAAGTGCAAATTTTATTGATGAACTAGAATTAGATGTAGTACCCCTTGATGTGTGTGGTGTAGTGTTTGGAAACCCCTACATGTATATACGGAATGAAATCTTCATGTGAAGAGAAAACCAATACTATATGATAAAGGATGGGAAGTCATACATCGTCAATGCACACAAGGGCAAGTCAAATATCTCTCTAGTAAGTGCTAACCAAGACAAAAAGTTGATCAGTTATAGTAAGAAATATGTATTGCTTTTCTTAAGAGAGACTCAGTCAATGGAGGAATCAATTAGAGTTAAGGAATCCTTTGATGAATGTGAAAAAGAGAAAAAAAAAAAATTGGAGGAGTTGTTGCAAGAATACAAGGGAGTGTTCCAAGATTCTAAAGAGTTGGTGCCTAAGAGAGAAGTGGAGCTCGAGATATTGTTGTTTCCCAACTCCCCATTACCAAATATTAGATTGTATAGATAGTATTTTATGGAATCAAATGAAGTGAAGAAATAGTTGTAGAAATTGTTAGAGAAAGGAGTTATTTGACCAAGCACCTCACATTATGGGTCACCTATCATCATTGTACCCAAGAAGAATGTGACTTAGTGAATGTGTATCAACTACAAAGCTTTAAACAATATCACACTCAAGAATCAATACACTCTTCCCAAGATTGATGATTTGTTAGGCTAGTTGCAAAAATCCAAGTACTTCGCCAAGTTGGATCTAAAATCGGGATACCACCAAGTATGTGTTAAAGTAGAAGACACCTTGAAGACTACCTTTAAGACAAGGCAAGGTCTATATGAATAGTTGTTCATGAGTTTTGGCTTATGTAATGCACCATCTACATTTATGTGTTTGATTAATCATGTATTGCATCTGTATTTAGATTCATTTGTAATAGTCTACATGGATGACATATTATTTTATATCTCTACCTGGGAGGAGCACATCTCACATCTCATGCAGGTTTTAGAGACTCTGAAAAAACATCAATTGTTGGCAAACATCGAGAAATGTGAGTTTGCTTAGCAATCATTGGTGTTTTTGGGGTATGTTATCAGTCGAGGGGAACTCAAGATGGATCCCATAAAGATGGAGGACATCATGAAGTGGCATATTCCTACTAATTTCATTGAAGTTAGGAGCTTTCTTGAGGCGGAACAATAGCTACAAAATTTCTAAGCATCCTTTTCTATGATAGTCGTGCCACTCCACGCCATAACAACTACTTGTAAGATTTTTCAATGGGGAAAGAATCAACAAATAGGTTTTGACGAGATAAAATGAAAGATCAGTCAAGCACTAATTATTGCATTTCCTAATTTGTAGAAACCTTTCAAAGTGGAGACAAATGCAAGTGGGTATGTTATGGGAGTAGTTTTCATGCAAGGAGGTAAGTTAGTGTGATGTCATTCCAAGATGTTTCATGGGTGAGTCTTAAAATACCCTACATATGATAAGGAACTATATGCCCTGGTTCAAGTTCTTAAGAAGTGGAAGCACTATGTAATGGGAAATGAAATGATTATTCACATTGATCACCAGTTGTTGCAGTAATTACAGGCCCAGAGTAAGCTTCAACAAACCAGACGTTACAAGTGGATGGAATGTTTGCAATAGTTTCATTTAGTCATCAAGCATATAAGAAGGGTAGCACTAATAAGTTGATAGACATGCTTTCAAGGCCACCCACATACAATATTATAATCCTATGCACATGGATCCTTTTACTCGTGATGCATACAAAGAGGCATATACAAAGGATCAGGACTTTAGAGAGGTGTTTCAACGACTACAGAGCCAAATTCGTGTAGAAGAAGGTGGCAGTAAGGTTGATTGTCATCTCATGAATGGGTGACTATACAAGATAGACAAGCTATGTGTTCCTAAAGGTTAAATATTTTATTTTATCATACAGGCTCACACCTCCAAGGTTGCAAGACAGTTTTGTGTAGGGAAGACAATTTCTAACTTACGAAGGTATGTGTATTGTCCCAGAATGAAAGAATATGTAGCTTGGTCTATTATAGGATGAATGTTTTGTTGTACAAACAAGCCTAGTAATAGGAAGCAAGGTCTATAAATTCCCTTACTTGTACCCACTCGACCTTGGGAAAGAATTTCCATGGATTTTGTCGATGGTTTAACAACATCCAGGAAGGAACGTGACTATTTATTTGTAGTAGTTGACAAGTTCAGCAAGAAGTGTATTCTTATGCCTTGTAAAAAGAACATTAAAGGATAATAAGCAAGAAGCATGTTCTTTGAACATGTTTGGGTGCATTTTAGGATACCAAAGAGCATCATCTCAAACATGGATATCAGATTTATCAATGAATTTTGGACTATAATTTAGGAGAAGATGGACACAAAGTGTAAGAGATCTATAACATTCCATCCACAAATAGATGGGTAGACAAAAGTAGTCAACAGTTTGTTGGTACAACCTTTGAGAGGTTATAATAAGGAACATGCAAAGACCTGGGATGGAAATATAATATACATTCAACACTCTTATAAGATAGCATTCCATACTTCTACCAGTAAGTCACCTTTTGAAACTTACCTTGGACATTTTCCACCTTCACCCTTAGATGTTGTTTATGGATAGCAAGGAGGAGTGAGTGAAGAAACCATGGGAGAATCATTCAAAGAAAATAAGTTTATTGAAAAGGTTATGCAAATCCATTTTCAAGTACAAGATATGTTGAAGAAGTCACAGGAAAAGTACAAGGCCTAATATGATCAACATAGAATAGAAAAATCATTCAAATTGGGAGATATGTTGGGTATGTGTTATATTATTTGAAAGATTGGTCCCATGTATTTTACACTGATATGGGAGCAAGGGTGGGTAAGGGGGTTCAGGGGAGGATCCCCTGAATAAATAAATAAAAATTTTGTCGATTTTTGCATCCATTTTTTGTGGTTTTTCAGCACATGGTTTTTGCCGATCATTTTCTAATTTTGGTTAAGGAATTAGGGTTGTTGACTAATCTAGTTTAATGTATTAGGGGTTTTTATTTCGTGGGATCCTATATGTATATTGTATTGTAAACAATGAATATATATGATGAATAGAATATTAGAGGTGCGGCAATAAACAATTTGTTGGTTTTCCCGGTTTGGATTTCCAGTGTAAAAATATATGTTTAATGTGTGTGTGTACCTTTGTATACTTTTTGTTTTATTAAGAATCTTTTTGCAGTAATTAATTAGACAAGGTTAAAATATACAAGATAGAGTTTGGTTATAGTTGAACAAGGAAATACTACAAAGTCCTGGAACGAATATCAAGGATCTACAGTATGGCCTTTTTGAGGTATTGGAGAAGGTGGGTGATAATGCCTACATACTCAGTATACCCTTATACATGTGCATTTACTCATTAGTGAATGTGGAGAATCTGAAACTCTATGAGACTTCAATGTTGGATCAATAAATTGAGGAGTAGGTCCTACCTATCATACAAGACTTACCACCAAAAGCTAAAGTATAATTGGAAAAAGATACAATATTGCAGAAGAAGTCCATAAATACTAGACAAGGTAGCATGAACTTTGGAAGATTGGGTTGAAGGACAACTTCCAAGAAAGAAAAAATGGTACCCTAGGGAGAACGTAGAGGAAAACTTTCCTCACCTCAGTCAATAAAATATTTTGGGGACCAAATGCCTCCCTAAATGGGGAGATATGATCTGAAATGGATCATTATATAATTTTTCATCTATATTAGTACTTTCTAGGTGGAAAATTTGGACAAATTGGCTTTTAGGGCCCATTTTAGTGGTAGGTATTGGTTTGGATATTTGGGGTTGAGAACCTTCTAAAACCAATTTTAGGAATCAAATATCATTTTGGGGGGTCCAAAATTTGTGACAACATATCCCAACCCCTTGTTGATGTTCTACACATTGATACCTTCCCAACGGTGAAAACATCACCCCAATCGGAGCTCGTATGCCAAAGTTATGCCTCCTGCAAGTTGACCTACCTTGTTGGTCATCATAGTACAAGTGGATGCCACATCAACCCCCATTACTCACACATGTGGGTCTATCCACGTGTGGAATTTCAAGAATATTGTAGAAGGTCTAAATCCTTATCACTAATTTAGGGTTGAGGATGCAAAAACCCTAACCCTAGATGGCTATCGGGCTGTGTTAAATATTGAGTCACTAGGAAGACAAGAGGTTCCATTATTTTGTACTGTACTTGTTCCATAGATTACCAGAGCATCCAAGTATTGGGATTTGATAGCATAATAGAAGTAGGAAGAATAGTTTGTAGTATCCATTTAGGCCACAGATTCATATGAAACTCCATGTAGTGAGTGCCCCTTTCTTTGTATTTGCATTTTCATAACCAAAGAAAATAGAACAAAGCATAGACCTCACCTTCTAGATGGGTTTTATACCATATCAGGTTTCCCAAGTTATATATTGTGTTCAATTATGTGGATGGTGTGTATATTTTCATTTTATTTCATTTTTTGTATTCAGTTATTTTCATAAATCTAAGCAATAAGCTAACAATAATTAATTTAGGATCTAAGGAAATAAATTTCATAATCTAAGATTTCATAATATTATAATATTTGTTGTGACAAATTGTTCCAATGGAATATACATGATATTTGGTAGATCATGATTAAACTTTAAATTGCAATTTTACACCTCTATATACTCTATATCTAATTAAGTATTTACAAAGCTACATAAGAGTCCCAAAATTGAAATTTACATGCACAAGTTGTTAGAATTTTGTGCTTGTTTCACCATAGACAGTGCTACACCATTTTCACCCAACCATAGGCACAAATACACCCCCAAGCACATTAACCTTTGATAGAAAGAATGATTCCGGGAAGCCTCACTAGAACCAACAGATAAACTAGGGTAGTGCACCTTATCCAGAGGTAGCGCACAAGATAGAGTACCAAAAGACTAAACAAGGAATTATTGCACACCTGCAGCTACTGCATCTCCTCCTCAAAACTTTATCCTTTCTTCTATATGATTGAGTGTGTGTATAAATGAGTTAGAGTGCCTCCTATTTTTACTAATCTGGCCAGGTGAACATGTGTCTCTTCAAACAGGGTTGACCTGTCCTTTTCTGGATATAATACTTCAATATTACTTATTATGATGAGATGACTTGTCTTCCCTGGTTTTCACACATTTGTTTGGGTTTTCTCTTGCTTCTGGAATATTTTATTCTAGTCAGAGGTTTTTCCATGGAGATTAATACCTCCCGCAGCTACCAAAACATCAACACAAGGTACATGCAAATCCTTTGCCACTTGGCCTTTTTCCAAATAAAGTTTATTCAAAGCAAGAAATCTCCAAGAAAAATAAAACTAAAATATAAAATCAATTAGCAAATATACAGTTGGAATGCATTACCCACATGTATAAATATTTTCAAGCTCAAAGTATTCTTTATTCCAAGCACTTCCTGTCAAGTGACAATTTTTTTAATCCCAATTGTCCTATATGATACAAAACCCATTACTTAGGAAATGCTTTGGTCAGTGTGTTTGCTACCAAACTCAAACTCTTCTTTATTCCAAGAACTTCCCCTCAAGTGACAATTTGTCTAATCCCAATTTTCATGTATGATACAAAAACCATTACTTAGGTAATGCTTTGGTAATTATGTATGCAACCATTTCCTAAGTGAGCATATTATGGACCTCAAACTATCCATCATGGGATTTTTCCTAAACAAAGTGATAGTGAAAATGTATATGTCGTATTTGAATGAAATATTGGATTGTTACACAGAGAGATGTAACATTGGTTATCAAACATCAAAATTGTTGGATCATCTTGTCCCATCCCTGTCATCCAACAAGATTATCATTCACACTAATCGTGTGTTTCTTGGTATGTTGCAACATATTCAATTTATATAGAGGATAAAACAACTATTTTTTGACTCTCCCTAATCCATGCCAACACTATGCCAATGAACATATAACAACACCACTTTTTGGACAACTGTGTCTGGGTAACCTCACTAGTTAGCATCTACATGCCTTATGGGATTAAAATATTATTCATAATGCACAAATACATACTTTGAATTTCCTTTCAAATACCTCAATATTCATTTGGCTAACATCTAACAATCACTTACTTGGATTTGCATTAAATTCGTTGAGGCTAATAAAAGAAAAAGGCTATATTATGTCTTCTATGCACCATGATGTTCATGACACTTCCAATTAGATTTTGATAGCTTTGGATGTGTCATCATTATTTTCAAAATTAAACCTTTTCTATTGGAGTATTGATGATTTTGTACTCTACTTTGGAAAAATACTCAATGGCTCTTATATGTCTTTCTTGGCTCAAAAAAATTAAGTCCACTTTTTCCATCTCTGTTATTTTTTAGAGCCAGAGAATAATTGGCCTCACCATAATCTACCAACTCAAGCTTGGATGAAAAATCCTATTTTACATGATTTATAAGATTTTTTTGTCACATGAACCCCAGTTTCAACCCGTAGAATCCCTTTTTCAATGTACACACCAAATGTTCTAAACCTTTAACTTCAAACCATTATGGTTTCTACACATAAGATTTTTCATTTAAATATACATGGAGAAAGGATACTTTGACATCCATTTGGCATACCTCAAGGCTCTATACAGATGCATATTCCAATAATGTCTTTACATTTGGCTATTTACGCAACTAGAGAAAATGTTCCAAAATTGTATATTCCCTCAACTTAGGTATCCTTCACAACAAATGTGGGTGTGTGCCTATAAATGATACCATATTCCTTAGATTTTATTTTATAAACACACCTACAATTTATTGTATCTCTCCCCTCAAAAGTGGAGCCAAGCCTCATGTCTGATTTTATAAGAGAAAAGCACATTCTTCTTTATCCTTTTTCCATTTCCTACATTTTTATCAGCAATATCTTCTCAATCATTTTTAGGCTTTGTGACATTTGCTAAATCACAATATGTTGAATACGATAAAATCAAAATAGGCTTCCTCAACTTCATGGATGTTCCACATTTTGGGTTTATCTACCAATGGATCAACATTCTCCTCCACCTTCCAAGTGGAATTTATATTTTGTTTGGGAAGAATCTCGATGTTTGAGGTACTAGGTTGATGTTGTACCATGTTGGGATGTTATTGTACATAATTTTTAGATGTTTCAACAAGATGAAATCCCCAACAACCAATGTGTACTCATCTCTAAAATCTTCAACATCCTCGTTCATTTTTAAATTCATTTTGTTGAACAGTTTCAAAAACAAATTATTGATTATTGTTGGATTCTTCAAGCAATACAAACTTATTCACATCAACAAGATCACCATTTGACTTAACATCCATATTGAGTAGTTTAATTTCATAAATGATCATGTCTCTATTGATGTATATCTATTTAGTTTTGGGATCATACAATTTGTCGTAACATAAGTTAAAATTCAAAATAAAAATTCACAATTTCATCTTTTATTTGAATAAATTTTAGAAATAGTTTAGTTTCGGATAGTGTTAGGATTAATTTTAATTTTTATGATTTATTTGACTTTAAATTTAGTGTATATGGATTGTAGGTTTATTCATGATCCTACAATCCAATCATTGAACTCTATCCCAGCTTCAAATGAATGGGTTAATCGATTTCAAAATTCCTTGTCAGAGGAAAATTGCTCAGCATCTCCGAAATGGCCTCACCGTCGAACGGTTGAGATTCATTTGAAACTCTGATTGGTGCACGCAATATCAATGCTCAGAATTGATTTGGAATTCATAGTTTCATAACTTCCTTAGCTTCACATCTTTAGCCACTACGGAAAGCGCTCACCGATGGACGGTCGGATGAGAATCTCAAACTCCTGTTAAGTGAATCAGATCAATGAATGAGATTAGACCTCGGAGTTTCCTGTCGAAATCCAAAATATTTTGCAGCTACTATGAGTGATTTCCGATAGACATCCCAAGTGAAAAAAAATGGTCCAAATTTCTCAAATATACTCTAATAAACACTCTTGATCCGTCATAGATCTCTAATCTTACCAGAGGCCACGCCAGTCATCTAGGTGGATGATCCGGATTATTTTCGGCACAAAATGAGAGTGGATATATAATAAAGAAATGCACAGAGATATTGCAGATATTCAATAATATAACAGAAATGTATCAGAGATGCAACCATAAACAAAAATATACAGTAATACATGATTTATATTAATCAAAGAAATGTACAAAGACTGTAAAAATACAGAGTGAAAGACTCACTAGAATGGTGGCAGCTTATCTCTGAGAAGAGATGTGACGGCTACTCGCATTCGCAAGAAGATGATTACAATGAGGCTCTAGAGGCCTTTTTACAATAAACAGGAATGCAAAA
>SNQJ01S0020113.1:16463-33031 GCA_010110895.2 Picea sitchensis | reverse complement strand
GTTCTTCTGGCTTCCGCTATCAACAATAAAATGCAGCAGGGTCCCCTTCACCCACTTCTGTGAATGAAAAAGGCGTTCCCCCTCTTCGGGATCTATTGGTTCTTCTAGTTGAATTGATGTGGTTGCGACAATAGAAATGGGGTCTACGTCAATGATCTGTCCTTTACCAGTGTTTTCAGAATCGGATTTTGAATCAGGGTTCGGTTCCTTGTCTTTGATATCAGCCACCAATGACTGTTTTCAGCGACATTCATCGGTGTTGTGCCAGGGGATTTTGTGGAAATTGCTCCATTTTCCAGTGTCCTTCTTTGTCTTCTCGTGACCCTTCTTTTCATGTGTCTTGGACTGGTTTTTGGGAAACTGTTTTTTAGGGTCGTCTTTGTCATACTTTAGTTGTTGCGGATTTGCAGACCTGAACTCCCATTTGTTCTGGTGCTTAAATTTCTGCTCAATTTTAACAGCATATCGATAAGCAGCACTGAGTGATGAGATGTCCAAAAAATCAATTTCAGTCTGGATGTATTTGTGTAGAGCCCCACGATATTTCAAAACCAAATGTCACTCAGAGTCTTTGATACCCAGCTTGGTGCGCAAGGTATGGAAGGTATTGGTGAACTCCGGAACTGCTTGGCCCCTCTCTTGCCACATTGTGGTCCATCTCATGTACTGGTCCTCATAGTTGCCAACAGGGTAATACTGTTCCTTTACCGCATCCACAAAAAATTCCCAAGTGGGATCAGCCCCATATATTCCAGACTCCTCTTTGGAACTTTGCTCCCAGTAAGTTTCCCGCCAATGTTTGACATGAGGGAGAGCTTTAAGGAGTGTGAAGGTGATCTTTTCTTTGTCAAAAAAATTGTGAATAGAGAAATAACCTTCTAGTAGAGTTAACCATTTTTCTAGGGCTTATGCATCTATCTTCCCTTCAAATACAGGAATATCAAAGTTAACTTGTACCTTGAAAGGTGAGGTTCCTCCAAAGTGGTCGCTTGATGAAGATGTGTTTGATTCTATCGACAGGCGTTGAAGAATGTGGGCAAAATTCTCCATCATTTCGTCCCTCTGTCGCGTGACAGCTTTCTCAAGCAACAGATTGATAGGATTGTCTGCTCCGTCGTTTTTCTTTTCTTCTTCCATTGAGGGTTTCTTGGGTGTGAGAGAGTGATTGTCTTCAAGAGAGACAAGCTCGAGACCCAACTTGCTATACTCGGACCTCGTCTGGGACATGCACTGAAAAAATGATCAAGAGAAGCCTGCTCTGATACCACTGATCTGGGTTATTTTCGGCATGAAATGAGAGCGAAGATATAATAAAGAAATGCACAGAGATATTGCAGATATTCAATAATATAACAAAAATGTATCAGAGATGCAACCATAAACACAGATATACAGTAATATCACTGGGACAATATATCTTTTGGTACAGTGGACAACTCAACATTGACACATGGCATGTCTTTCTGCCACATCAATGACAACATGGACCGATGAGGGGTTATCACATGTTCATAGTGATTTCAACATGCCACGTCAAATCAGGTCACCAAAAACTGGGTTTGATTGTTGAAGTTGTATGTGTGTCGAGGAAAGGTCGATCCGGTAAAGTTTGGGTCCCGCAATCTAAAAGGTTACACTATGCACAAGGTTCTGTAGCATGTTTAATTTATTTCAAAACATTTGGAAATGCGTATTCTATATAAATCCAAGAAAATATAATTCCATGATAAATGTGGGATTAATGAAGTTGAGATCAATGGTCATGATATCTTATCAGGGTTGATCCAACGTATATTGTTTCTCATGTTTGCTACAGATTTAAACTGGGCATCTAATCAACAGACCGAGGAGGTTTCTCTTCAGCGCTTGAAGAAATCTGGGAATTATTTGATCTAATCAATCCATGTTTATATATCTCCAGGATCGAATAACATTTCTTGTTGTAATTTTTGTATAAAAATCAATTCAAAGAGATTGCAAGGGGACTTTTTGGGCTCTGAATTATTCATAGCTTTAAATAAAATTATTTTTACAAAAGATAGAGAGATTATGAGTTTCATTTCTGGATTTTTGTGTTTTCCTGTTACATGATCTCTATGTTTTCATAAACCATTTKCTTATGTCCAATTTATTTATGTCATAGTTGTTGCAACTTGGTACAACCTCCACTGCATTAATATTTAAAAGCWTTGTTTGAAGTACAAAATTTYCTTTGTTTTACTATGAGTAAAATAAGACTTGTCCTTTGACATTCTTGCTTATAATTTCAAGTAATTTCATGATAGAGATAAATGTGTTGTTATTTCCTCTATTGAAGGAGTAAGATTTATTTGTATTGATTACCTTGATCCATGTTTCAAATTTGTTTTCTTTCATTCTACCTTTCATGCTTTAATATTTTGATGAACTTTATGAATGAGATAAGGCCTTTGTATTTCTAGTTTATATTCATTGAAGACTTGTATTAATTAGGGAATTAAAAGGTCATTTTAATCAATTGAATTATTATTATGACATGCCTTGACATTGTTCTTTGAGCCTAGAACAATCTCAGGAACAACACCATTTGTATTCCTTTTCCTCATCAGTGTACCCAACAAAAATCCCCATTAATCCTTTTGGGACCATCCAATGTATGTATCATAATTGAACACCATATTCTATAAATATGTTGTTAAAACAACTTGTGCCCAATATTTTATATAAACTATCCCACTTTGGACTAGCATACATCTTGCTACTTCCACCAACATTTTATTCTCCCTCTCAAAGAGATCATTTTTTTAGAGGAATATGGAGCTGCAAATGCCTCAATATGTTGGTTTGCTTGAAAAAAGATTTATAAACCAATTTTATTTTTAGCCATTGTGTTGAATTATAGAAAAGAAGTAAATGCACCACTCCTTTCCTTAAGGAAATAAATAAATCAGAAATCATCAATGGATAGATTCTACCCTTATGGGGCCACAAATATCAATATGTATTATCTAACAACCCGATAGCTCTAGTTCCAACATGTGAGAATGGATTTCTACTTTTCTTTCCAATAGCACAAGATTCACACACTCCAAATCCATAATCAATTTTCAATTTCATGTCAACTACAATATTTTTTATTTTCACTTCTAAAAGAGTTTTGGCATTCACATACCTAAACCTATGATACCACAACCTTGAACTATTTTCTACAACAAATAATACTTCTTCTAAACTTAACTATGTTAGGTAGCTAGAGAGGTAGTGGGGGGGGGGGAGCGGCGCACAGAGGACCAATAGTGATAATAGTGGAGGCCATTCAATGTAAGGTGGACTAAGTCCACTATACTATTAAATAAGACCCACTATGGTAGTTAGATATAATAAATGTAAGAGGACTTACTAGAAGGTTATACTTCTAGAAGGTTCCTCCTCTAGAATGTTCTTAGGTGGTTGGTAGCACTATATAAAGGGGTTCAAGAAATGTAATGGGACATGAAGAGAAGTATTGTATTTGGAGTTGAAGCTCTATAGGAGTCTTCCCCCTCGAAGAGGCAAGTGAACATGAAAGGATATCTTCCATAATAAGATCCATTGTATGGTGTTGCCCTACCTCAAGGGTTTCGAAATAATAAAGTGTGGTTTTCTTAGATCTATTCTAGTGTATTTTGTATTCATTATTTCCTCCTAATGAGATTCATCTCCAAATACAATACTTCTCTTCATGTCCCATTACATTGCTTGAACCCCTTTATATACTGCTACCAACCACCTAAGAACATTCTAGAGGAGGAACCTTCTAGAAGTATAACCTTCTAGTAAGTCCTCTTACATTTATTATATCTAATTACCATAGTGGGCCTTATTTAATAATATAGTGGACTTAGTCCACATTACATTGAATGGCCTCCAATATTATCACTATGGGCCCTCTGGGCCCCCCCACTACCTCTCTAGCTACCTAACAAACTACAAATGCCTTTTTCTAGGAGCTTGTAAATAAAAATTCCTTTCTAGTTTTTCGCAATGTTATTTTGCCAATCAAAATCAACCTTCCAACCCAACTTTGTGGTTTTTGTGATAGATATCAAATCTCTCACCAAATTTTCAATATAACTCCTTCTCCATTAGCAAGGACTTGCAATGCTATTAAACCTTTTATTTTATGTTGACTTTGTATTTGAACTAGATAATATTTTTCATTTGCAAAGGGAAATAAATCATTAGCATGTCTTTTTTATCATGATCTGTTGCATCGCTCTAGAACCTATAGTTAAACCATATTCATTTGAAACATTGGAGTTCTAATATCAACATTAATAACTTGATCTTGTTGATCTCTGATGTAAGAGCATCGCTTTCAAAGTCAACAACGCATGCGTGGAGGCAGACGAATGACATCTCAACAATGACAGAGTTTCAAATCAAGCATTTAACTCATAATTTAATAGGTTGTTGAGATATTTTTTTTCAACATGATGTCTATCATCAAATTCAAGGATGCTTATCAAACATCCTTGAAAGATGAAGAAAAATTAGCCAGGAAGCAAAGCCAATGAAGCAAAGGTGGAAATTCAAGCAGAGGCAAGGGAACCAGTAGAGAGAAGTTCCAAAAGTCGAAGCCTGAAGCTGACAAACAACATAGTCACCATGAGAAGAGTGGAAGTTCTAAATAAGGAAAAAATGAAGGAAGAATTTCTTTTTCCAGAGGTAGAGGAAGAGGAAGAGCCAAAGGAGGCGTGGTTAAATGTTATGCCTATGGAAAAGAAGGACATAAATCTTGGGAATGTCCCGACAGAAAAAGGGAAGGCGGAGAAGCACATATTGTTGAAGAACAGAAGAATGTGGAAGTAGAAGCATCAGAAGGAGGAAGAAACCTCATGATTTGGAAGATCCTTCTTAAACCAGAAAAGGAGCCAGAGGATCCAATTCAATGAACAAGCCTGTTCAGAATTGCTTGCAAGTTGAAAGACGGAGTTTGCAAGGTGATCATATATAGTGGGAGCACTGGAAATCTAGTATCCACGGAGATGGTGGAGAAGGTAGAGATAAAGAAAACTACACATCCAAATCCATACAAGGTATCATGGTTGCAAAAGGGACATCAAGTCATGGTAATTCAACAATGCCAAGTTGAATTTAAAATAGGAGGTTACAAAGATGAAATATTATGTGATTTAATTCCTATGGATGTCTGTCATATTTTATTGGGGAGGTCGTGGAAGTATKACCGAAAAWTTATTCATGATGGAAGAAAGAATACCTATACCCTAGAAAAGAATGRYAGAACACATATGTTGTTACCCATAGAAKACAAAGASMAAARKAKAKAAKCTAKTTCAAGCATACTTCTCATGAGTGGGAAGGAGCTCTTRAAWGAAGTCAAGAAGGAGAARGAAATGYAGTTTKYTRYAGTGAGGAAKCCTAGAGTTATCYTTACAAATACTTMTRTAGAAKAMTTKCCTATMGAAATCYRGGAAYTRTTAGAAAACTTTRMTGATATAGTMGTGGATKAGTTACCACACTCATTGCCACCCATYAGGAGYATAAGCCATCATATTGACCTTATTCCAGGASCTAKTTTACCAAACAAAGAAGCTTATAGGTTGACACCTAGAGAGAATGAGGAGGTCAAGAATCAAGTCCARGAKTTRTTGGATAAAGGGTTAGTCAKGGAAAGCCTAAGCCCATGTGCRGTACCRACTRTGSTAAKTCCAAAGAAGGATGGAGRATGGAGAATKTGTAYGGATTCYCGAGCCATCAACAAGATAACMATTAGATACAGATTMCCTTTACCAAGGATGGATGATTTGATGGAGTRTTTGAGTGGAGMAAGCTACTTTTCCAAGATAKACTTGAAGAGTGGATATCATCAAATAAGGATGAGAGAGGGAGATGAATGGAAAACAACATTCAAGACAAACGAAGGATTGTTTGAATSGTTGGTCATGTCGTTTGGATTGAMAAATGCACCAAGCACATTTATGAGGTTAATGAATGAATTGTTGAAATACTTCATAGGAAAATTTGTCATAGTATATCTGGATGACATACTCATCTTCAGCAAGACGAAGGAAGAACACTTAAGACATTTGACCTTAGTGATGGAAAGGTTGCAGCAAGAGAAATTGTTGATAAATTTGAAGAAGAGTTATTTTATGAAGAAGGAGCTTATATATTTGGGTTTCGTAATCTCTTCAAATGAATTGAAGATGGACCCATAAAAAGTGAGAGCGATCAGAGAATGGTCGTCGCCAAGCAACATATTTGAAGGAAGAAGTTTTCATGGGTTAGAAAGATTTTATAGGAAATTTATCAGAAATTTCGGTGGCATATGTGCACCCATGCTGGACATTGTGAAGAAGAAGCACAAGTACTTCAGTTGGACAGAGGAAGCTGAAACAAGTTTCAAAGTGTTTAAAGCGAAGATCATAGAGCAGCCAATTCTGGTCTTACCAAATTTTGGAAAAACATTTCAAGTGAGATGTGACACAAGTGGATTAGCTATTGGAGTAGTCTTGAGTTAGGACAATAGGTTGGTTGCTTATTTCAGTGAGAAACTGAATGACGCCAAGAAAAAGTATTCCACGTATGACAAGGAATTTTATGCAGTGATTCAAGCTTTGAAAAAGTGGAGAAATTATCTAATCCCTAAGGAATTTGTCTTGTACAGTGATAATCATGCTTTGCAGTTTATTACTAGGCAAGAAAAGTTGAATCAGAAACATGCAAAATGGGTAGAATTTATGCAGAATTTTACTTTTGTTATTAAACACATTGTTGGAACTTCCAACAAGGTTGCAAATGCTTTGAGCAGGAGGAGTTTGATTGGACAGGAATTCCAGGTGGAGACCTTAGGGTTCGAACACCTCAAGGAGATGTATAAAGAAGATGCAGATTTTAAAGAAGCTTATGAGGCATGCAAGAATCCTTTGTTGGGAGACAGAATCCCGTGGACTGAATATTTGATCCAAGATGGATTATTGTTCAAGGGAATCCAATTATGCATTTTGAAATGATCAATGAGAGACAATCTACTGAAAGAGAAACACAACGAAGGTTTAGCTAGACATTTTGGTCATGATAAGACATTTGCACAACTGAGAAATTTGTATTATTGGCCGAGTATGAGAGAAGAAGTGAAAACGTTTGTGAACAAATGTAGGATTTTTCAATATGAAAAAGGAAGACAACAAAAAACTGGTTTGTATCAACCATTACTAATTCCAGAAAGGTCGTGGGATGCAATCAGTATGGATTTTGTTTTGGGATTGCCTAAAACTCAAAAGGGAGCGATTCCATATTTTTTGTCGTGGATAAATTATTGAAAATGGCACATTTCATACCATGCCAGAAGACAAGCGATGCCACACACATTGCAAATTTGTTTTTCAGAGAAGTAGTAAGACTACATGGATTGTCGAGGAGCATATTTTCTAACAAGGACACCAAATTTGTAGGACACTTTTGGAGGACTTTATGGAATAGAATAGGGACGAACTTATCCTTCAATTTAGCATATCACCCTCAAACAGATGGAAAAATTGAAGTAGTAAACAGAAGTCTCAGAAATGTATTGAGAAGTTTAGTCACTGAGAAAGGTCGACAATGGGATCAGATTCTGGCACAAGCAGAATTTGCATTCAATAATTCAGTGAATAGGAGCACAGGAAAAATCCATTTGAAATTGCGTATGGTGTATAGCCAAGAGGGGTTACAGAGTTGAGAGATTTAAATCAAGATCAGTTCAGAAGTGTTGGATCAGAGGATTTTGCAACAGAAATGAAGAAACTCCATGACAGAGTCAAAGAGCAGCTACAGGACAATAGTCAGAAATACAAGAGCATAATTGATCAAAAGAGAAGTGAAGTTCAATTCGAAGTTGGAGATGAAGTTTTAGCTCATTTAAGAAAAGAGAGGTTTCCAAGGGGAACGTATAACAAATTGAAGATGAAAAAGATAGGACCATGCAGGATTCTCAGAAAATTCACAGCCAATTCTTATGAGATTGAGTTGCCAGACAATGTTGGGATATCATCGATATTCAATGTTGCAGATCTGCATCCTTACAGGAGAGATGAAGCAGGAGAATCAGATGATCAGAAATAAATTCAAAGGGAAAATCAATTGCCCACAGCAAAAAAACCTCAAATGGAGAAAATTATTGAACAAAGGGATGGAAAGAAAACCAGGAGAAAGACATATCCTAAATATTTGGTGAAGTGGAAATATCATCCAATGGAAGATGAAAGTTGGGTCACAGAACCTGATATTTTGAAGCATGGAAAGACAATGCAGGAGCTCATGGACAGGAGTCCATGAATTTTTTTAACCAGAGGAGTATGATGTAGAAGCATCGCCTTCAAAGTCAACAATGCACACGTGGAGGCAGATGAATGACATCTCAACAATGACAGAGTTTCAAATCAAGCATTTAACTCAGAATTTAATAGGTTGTTGAGATATTTTTGTAGACAACATTTTAAAATTTAACTTGTTTGTAAAGTCTTGAACGACTGTAAGAAATTATAGATATGGAGTGTCGACTCTATCTGGCAATAACTAGTAGTTATTGTAATAGGACAGAGTAGGTAATAGCTTTGAATTTGAAATGATAGATTTCAGAACAAGATGAGAGAGCTCGTGGAGAGGTCCTTAGATATTTTTTTAGTATTGTATTGTAACATATAGAACATATAGACAAGAATAGAGAGATCAATAGAGCAGGGTAGAGTAGCAGAAACACTATGTATTTTGTTTTTCATGAATGAATAGAACATACAGAAATTGTCCCAAATCCTTGGACTGTGTTCATTTCATGTGATATTGAATGAATGTTATTCTGTGTGTATGATTTGTTCCAATTCATTCATGTATGATTGTTCGAGATATTAACTGTATGGGTTCGTGACGAAGTTGGTTGAGTTTCAATCATTTCTCTTCTGATACTTGTATGCAAGGTGTGCATCTTGAACGCAAGGAGTGTGTCGACTAAGTCTCATATTGAATCAGAGAAGTTCATAGAGAATCATAGAAACTCAGACCAGGTGCAAGGTGTGCATAGCGTCAAGAAGCCAACAAGCTTCGAAGGACCAGCGCAGAAGAACGCCAGGTGGGCGAGAAGCATTTTATTTTCAAGAAAATCCTTCGAACTGAGTTATTTGAAATCCTAAGAACGCAAGGTGTACGTGGGAGATAAAAATCCTTTTTAAGGATAGAATCTCAAAAAGGATAACACTTTTCACGAGTGTTGACGAAATCCCAGAGGTGGATTCATCGGGAGAACAAAGGTTGGGAACCTTTGAAACAAATAAATCTTCCAGGCTGAGAGATATCAGAATCTCAAGAGGAGGAGTGATAGTAACCGTCTGATTAGTTGTGGAGAATAAACTAGACCATTAAATCTACGTCTAGGCAGAGGAGGAACGAGCACAGGGAAATCAAATATCAACCATCAGATCTGAACACATGGACTGATAGCCATTGGATCCAAAGGAATGTGCATGAGTTTTAACTCTTTGGAGTTGCACAGGAGAGAGGGTTTTTCAAAGTCGCAAAATCTCGACATCATTAGAACCGTCCATCGGAAGGGAAGCATGGAAAACGATCAACATTTCACTGACTCATGACTCAAAGAAGTCAAAAGATAAATTTGTGAAGCTCACGAAATGTGAAATCGCAAGAAGATCTCAGTCGTTGATTGAGGAGAGATCTAGATTTTTAATTGTCCAAGGAGAAATATGGAATTTCGGGGATTGGGAGAATGAAGGTGAAGAGTCTTTTGACTCCATGATATGTGAAATCCTGATACATGAAATCTCAATGAGATCTGGACCGTTAGATCCAGAGGAGAGTGGGCCGTCAGATATCGCAACCTCATAAAGAGTCAAGTTTGAGACTTGAAACTCCCGAAGCACAGAGATTCTAAGAGTTGTGAGTTGTTCATATAGGAGGAGACACTTTTCAATAGATCTCGTACTCCAGGGAAAATCCAAAGTGGATTTCCAGTTTGAGAATTGAGATCGTCGGAGTGTGAAGACTCGAAGCCCCGGAATAATATCTGGACCGTTGGATTCAGAGTAGACGTGGCGCATATATTTTAACTCCGGGTAAACTCCTGAAGTAACCCTCGATCTTTGGACCAGGAGGGACACGCGTCAGTGGATCTTAGACTACGGGTGAAAGTCATTGAGAAAGAGGGGTTTGATATTTGAAATCTCAGAAGTCTGGAGCCCCGAAAGAGATCTTGACTATTGATCGAGAAGGATTCGTTGGATCGTTGATCTAAGCTGAAAGGTCAAACACCCAGGTGAAGGCAGGGTCATTGGTCAGAAGGACAGGTGTCTGAAGATCACTAACTCTGGAAGAGTGAGGTATGGAAGGAAGCTGAGTTTGATATTTCAAACTCCCAGAGTCTGAAACTGTGACAAGAACCTCGACCATTGATTTAGAGAGAGTTGATATGGTCTGTAGATAAGAAGGACACATATCTGAACGTCGATTTGGACATCATCATCAAGATCGTGAGATCAACCATCCCATGTCATTGTAGGGCCAGACGTTGCAAGGGGGTTAAGGAATCGAAGGAAGGCTGCAATTTGAACCGTGGTTTCACCAAGGGGACGCGTGGAGGCTGGAGAAGAATTGTGGGCCCAAAAGTGGTTTAATTCCATACCACTTGTGACTGTGCACACAATCATGTGGTCCTATCCCTAGATCACATAAAGTGAGGGCTTATCCGAAAGGGAGCTAACGCCAGCACTCTGAGTTTTCGCACAGAGCGGAAGGGGGAAGGTCGCGGGTTGTTGTCAGACCTACACCAAGAAGCCGAGGGGGCCTATGTTTATATATAGAAGGGGACCTTTAAGGTTCCAGAGAGTATTTTGACTCGAGAATCGGAGGATCCAAGACTGGGAGATCACGTAGCCCAACGGGGAAGTAGGGGGCTGCATCAATCTCCAAAGATAGAAACATGGCTTTGTGTAATGTTTTGCTTCCAACAATCTCTTTGGATAATGGAAATAATTATACGTTATAATTTTCTTATTTTTGTATTTTTGTGACTCCTTTCCACTTTATTCCTAGCCTATAGTTTGAACTTGCAACACTTCAAGGCTTTCATCATTTTGTTTCTTCTACGTCCATTTTTGTTTTTGACTTGCAACCTACATTTTGTTTGAAAACCTTTTTTTTTCCCTTTCTCTTGCCATAAAAATAAACTTATCCATCAACATTGGTGCCAACATTCACTCTATGAGTTTCTTCCAATAATGCATCAACAACTATCTGAAAATTCAGATTTTCTTTATTCAACAGATTTTCCTTCAAAGTATAAAATGATGGTGGAAAAAACCTAAATAAAACAATAATTTGTTGGGATTTTGGGAATTTATGATTAGTCCCAACAACAAGACATTGAGAAAGTGAATATTTTGGTGAAAGATGTGATCACACAAATTGTCTCCCTCTGCATACTTCATCTTAAAGAATTTTCTATAGAGTTCCATTACCTCTAAGCTTGTCTTCTCATATTTTTGAACTAGATAGTCCCACATCTCTTTGTTGGTCTTCCAATTGATGGTGCCCATTAACATATGATTAGAAATTACAAGTCCTTTCATAGATATTATTTTATCTTTGGGTGAAAATATGTGATCATGTTTTCCCTCCACATGCTTAATGTTGGATATTTTTTTATGAAGGTTCATTACCTTTGAGCTTGTCATCCTCTCATATTTTGGATTGCATAGTCCCTCATCTTTTTTATCGTACTTAATTGATGGTGTGCATTAAAATATGATTAGAAAGTGAAAGTCTTATCATAGATAGTATTGTATCCTCCTTCTTTTGTGACTCTTAAACCTCATTTTTGCTAGAAATAACAATGCATGGCTTAAAATAATCATCATAAACTACAACGAATATTCTTTCCCATTTCAATGCAAACTCCATTCTCATTGTCTAGATGGAAAACCCTTATCGTCAAAGAGATTCATTGCTCTTTCCACTTTTCCCATTTAGATATCCATAGTAGCTATCACAATAATCTCTTAGTGACAAACAAACCTCAAACATGTGCCTCTCTTACCCTTGATTTATTCTCCAAATGATCAAGAAAATCACAATTTTCTCTCAACAACAGTTAATATTGTTCCTCTAAGATCCAACTTAGCTCTGATATCAACTTAAACTATGAACAAAAGTTATAGGTATTGTAATAACTCATATAGTAATGAGACTTAAAATATAGAAAAATAGGGAAAGAAAAATAAATGAATAGACACTCAAACTCCGAATTGCTTAACTATACACCTCTATATACTATATTCCATTAAATGTTAATAAAGATCAATGGAGTCCCAAAATTGGAATGTACATGCACAAGTGACATGAAATTTTTTTACCACTTTCCCTTTCCCAAATAAGGTTTATCCAAAGCAAGAAATCTCAAATCTAAAAACTATTAGTAATGAAAATTGGAATACATTACCACATGTAGACAAAGCTCACAGTCTACTTTATTTCAAACAGATAAAGGCTCTAAGGCTAACAATCACCAAGTTTGAAGGTGAAGTACTTTAGGATAATGATTTTTCAATTAACAAACTAATTAATCCATCCAAATATCATACAAATGGACCAAAATATTACACCAAGAGTTCAAATACCAAGACAAATATCCTCAAGGTGCCATCCCTTTCCCCTAGGCACCAATTGTTCTCAAGTGAGGTAGATGAAGAAAGAAAGGAATATATCCATATCTCTAGCATTGGAAACACTACACACGTGACATTAACGAGAAAAAAAGGATACTATATAACCACAAACCCAACGACTCTTGCATGCCCCTCTGATCAACAAAGTTGGCATAGGGAAGTATAATCTATATACATCCAATGTTGATCCATGGACTCTAAGCAACACCAATATGCACACAAGGATACAACACAAACAATAAACCAACCAAGGAAACATGATGATCAAAATATCGACATTGCTCCATTGTAAATGGAATCCACAATTAATCACAGCATAAAATCTTATGGCGTCTGTGATTGATCATAACATATAATTATATGAAAAACAACAATAGAAAAACTCCTTACATACATAGAACCATTTTCACAACCACTTACACATCCTTTACCACCCATACAACTTTTTAAATTATATGTATAATCACAAATAGGTATAAGGGATTTTAAACCTTTTTTGTAATAAACATAGTTGGCAAAGAAGTGTTTAATCACCTTCGGCATTAATTGTTTAATAAGGATAAATACCAAACTCCAAATATATAAAAAGGGCCTTGCCTATTCACCTAAAAACTAAAAATAAAAAATATGGATTGAGAATTAAAGTACCCATATTGTCTAAATACCATGAATTCGCAAAGCAGATCCCACCTTAATATCTCCACTCAACATTCAACATCTACATAGAGGCATTAATTCCTTGCATAAAACTCTGAATGACTAAATGCCCTTCACATGGAGAACCATTTAATAATTGTACCTAAGCAAACTATCTTAAAATATCCTAATGTCAATTCTTATAAAACACTACTACATATGGGGTGAAAATTCGACAAAAAATTCCGACTATAAGGATAAATTCCATCATATCATCGCAAATTATGACATAATATTAAACTTTTAATCAATTTTTTTCTGGGCACCCCGATGAAAATCAGACTTCCGATGAACTTATATATCCATCGGTATTTCAACAATAGTTTGTCTATTGATCGACGAACGTAGAGAATGCCAACTACCCATTTGAAAACAGTTTAACCGTCATTGACTTGGTCAACTTTGACATAGTCAACGTTCGTTAGAATTTTGACGAAGGTGAGTGTTTTCGATTTTTTTTTGTAAGTGCAACAGTTATAAATTATTTTTATGCTCATTATTTGTTGCATGATTTATTAGTCTTTTTGTTATGTGCTACTTGCCTCCAATCCAATTCTTGATCAACATAGCTCAGATTTTGTACTTTGAAGGTTACAATTTTTTTATATTATTTTATTCTTTTTTTAAATACCCAGATTGGATCCCTAACCCTTAGACCCTCTTTCATTTGGGGACACAAATTGTTCCCTAGGAAATAGGTACGAACATGTATACTCAATTCCATTTAATTACTATACAATTTTTCTTGGTCTAGTTCTCTTTTATTGTTCGATTTTAATACTTGCTTATAGTCAAGCTTTGGAACTTATGTGGTAAGAATGTATAGTTTTGATTTGTTGATTAATTGTTGACTAATGTTATAAACCTTTAATAAATCTATGACAAAAATGGATTAATTATCTAGTAAATATGGGGTCAATATAATTTGATGACATTTGTACCATAAGGGTTTATTCGTATATTAATGTACTTATATTGCTTCAATGGGTTTTGTTGTAAATATAGGAAGTCCCAATGCCAACACCTAAAGAGAGTGAAAGGACGATTTCTAGGTTAAGGGTTTCATTGGAGGCACATGTCGATACTAGTGGGAAATGTTATTTCCCTTGCAATCAATGCAGGGGAT
Organism: Picea sitchensis; assembly: GCA_010110895.2. NCBI lineage: Eukaryota > Viridiplantae > Streptophyta > Pinopsida > Pinales > Pinaceae > Picea > Picea sitchensis. Next base: position 18,517 of record SNQJ01S0020113.1, on the reverse strand, counting down.
TGAAAAGAAGAAAACTTGTAAGGAAAACAGTTGAAAGACATTTTTGGGCATATGGGAATTGTGAAGGGGGGAATACATATCGTCCCATGGTAAGTTAGGCATTATATATGTCTTTGAATTGATTGTATTTATAAGATTCTCATTCGTTTTAATATTTATTATATACACTAATGTTATTAATTGTTTGTAATTGTAAAGATAAATCCTCCTAGGTGTCTATCGCCGGATAAATATATGTCAAGTAGTAGTAGAAATACTATTGTACAAGATGTGGAAGATGGTATGGATATTGAAGATCATGTCAATCCTATGGAAGAAGATGACACCAATAATATTGTTGAGTTGGATGATGGGAAAAATAAATTGATCCAGGACATCTTTGCTCCTATCAGTGAGGAAAACTTTGATGATATTTGATATACCTCTGCTTGAGAAGGTAGAACAACCCCTTTATGAAGACTCAAGAATAAATATTCTCTCTGCTATAAGTTTTTTGGTGAACTTGAAGGTATTGAATGGTTTGTCAAATACTTGTCTCACACATATCCTAAGGTACATAATATAATTCGTCACATATTATACGTAAAGGTCCACCTTATTTTTCTCTATTTTTAGTGTCAATTAATCTATAAATTAAGGATGCAATATTTTTTATTTCTATTATTTACATTAACTAGTTATTTTTTATGTTGTAGATTGTTAAGTGATTTTTTCTTACCACCGTCAAATAATTTACCTCGCACATACTGAGATTTGTGTGCCATTATGAAAGATATTGGAATGGAGTAGCAAACTATTGATGCATGTCTGAATGATCATATTATATATTATGGACAATATGCATTGGACAAAAAATGCACATAATGTCAAATCAGTAGATATCGAACCGATCAAGTAAAACAAAAGGTGCCTCACAAGGTTCTTTGTCATATTATGATAATTCCACGTTTGCAGTGATTTTTCATGTTCCAAAGCATTGCACAGCTTATGGATTACCATTCACAACACATAAGTGAATATGGTGTTCTTCGAATTCCTGCAAATGGTTTTGCATTTAGAAACATTGAAGAAATATGGCCAATATTTAAAGAAGAACCTTGTAATGTTAGGCTTTCATTGGAAGTTGATGGTGTCAATCCATTTGGTGAGCTCGGGTCTATTTACTCAGTGTGGCCTATTTTTTTTATAAACAATAACCTTCCTCCTTGGATGTCAAGTAAGAGGGAGCACACAATGTTGGCAATGATTTCTCTAGGCATTTGTTTACAAAATTGGTTTGAACGTTGCATTTCGTTTGTCTTATTTTTTGCATAGATACTTGTGTGTGTGTGTGTGTGTGTGTGTGTGTGTGTGTGTGTGTGTGTGTGTGTGTGTGGTAGTAATTATGTGTACTTTCACCCAATTAGGTAAGTACCAAGTGAAAGATATGAATGTATATATTGAGCCTCTTGTCGACGAGCTACCAAATTTATGGGTTGGCATCAATCACTATGTACGACATCTCTAGACCAATATGGAAAAAGAAATTTCAATTCCATGGAATAATTACATGGACAATTCATGATGCCCCAGGGCTAATACATTTTTCTTGTATGTAACATATTGTTGCACTTTAATAGCAGATAATTTTATGAAACTATAATGCATGCTTCTTAAATATTAATTCCTTGTTATATGAATAATATTGATATTAATCCATATCTTGTAGGTCTTCAAACAAAGAGTAAATTTTCATGTCCATTTTGTGGTCCTGGGATGAAATTGCGTCATTCAAGAAGTCTAGGAAAGGAGGTATTTGATGAGTATTGGCACTTCCTCCCTAAGAATCATAGGTATCAAACTACATAAAAAATCTTTTCTATTTGAAAGAAGAGACTGGAATAAAACAATGAAGAATGACACCTCACCTATGGAAGTTCGAATATTGTAACATCCCGCTCTGGCACACTGAGAACACTTATTATTTGAGGACACTTGCTCGCAAGTGATCTGGACCCTTTTTATGTTAGACCTTTTATATTTGATTATGATGTGATTGACAGATGACATGATGT
>SNQJ01S0020113.1:0-14363 GCA_010110895.2 Picea sitchensis | reverse complement strand
AGGCACAGGTATGCATAATGTTTTCATTCTTATTCTGGATGGCGTATTTACTCTATGGCTGTGTAAAATAGATATAGTTACATTCTCGGTCGTGTTAATTTTTATTTCTTTTATTCTCATTGCTCTGGGTGACGTGATGTTTATTTTCTTTCTGAAGGGCGTAAATGTTAGCCCACAACTGTGTAATTAGTTTTTTTGTACCCTGGACTGTGAAAAAGAAAAAAAAAATGGTTATTCATTGTCAGGCCTGTGTAACTTCCGTTTTTATGCAAGAATGCGTAACTTCCATTATCTAGGGTTCAGGGATTTTTATGGACAGTGGGCGTACTCCCTTTTGCGGTGGGTTTGGTTGGGGACCTTAGTTAAAGCTTATCGCCACCTCGTTTTTAGATTCAGTCACTTAGTTTCAATTTACTGGGGTCCGTTTCTGGTCTGTATTTCAAAGGGCCATGTTGCCTTTAGTTGTGTTGCCCTATCTTTTTCTCACATGGTGGCTGGCTGAGTTTTCCTGGGCGAATAAGGGTTAAGAACCCTTGCTTTTTACGGTGAATTATTGCATTCATTCAATGCAATCTCCTGCGTTTGTTTCTGGCAGAGAGTCACTGTGTAAATATTTTACCCCTGCATATTATTCTTTTCTCAGTGCCTTTATTTCCATTGTTTAAAATCGACGAGACAGGGTGGATTTCGAACTGGGCGCTTGCGCTGTCCTGGTATTGGTTGGGTCGATATGGGGGGCTATCCTTAGGATTCTCTTCATGGTTAGATTGCAATGATTCGCTCTGAAATGACAGCCTGTCCTTATTTCCTTGTCAGGAAGCTCACGCAATTCGACGCCAATGTGTTCCCTTGATTTTAATTTCTTATGGCTTATTCCTTCTCTGTGATTTTGTCTCCTGACCAGTCTGTTAGGAATGGCAGGGATGGGATTATATTCTGGATGGATATAATTTTCACCATGCCCTTACTAATGCGTAATCATTTAAAAGAATCGCCCTTTTTAAAAAAATAAGGTATCATCATGCTTCTGCCTTATTGCGTCCTTGTTGGTTTAATCGGGTTACTTAGCCGCTGCCTTATTCATCCGGCAACCCAGTTGAAGTCATTATCCCCACCGCGCCTTTGCTGTAATGCATAATCAATTATAAAAAAAAACAAAAACAGTATTACCATATACCCAACCGCCTTTGCTGTAATGCATAATCAAATATAATAATAAGGACGTCATTACCATATACCCAATGACTGGCTGTAATGCTTATTTAAAATAAAAATAAAAACAGTATTACCATATACCCAAACGCCTTTGCTGTAATGAATTACAATAATAAAGACGTCATTACCATATACCCAATGACTGGCTGTAATGCTTATTTAAAATAAAAATAAAAATAAAACAGCATTACCATATACCCAAACGCCATTGCTGTAATGCATAATCAAATATAATAATAAAGACGTCATTACCATACCCAAATGAATGGCTGTAATGATTATTCAAAATAAAAATAAAAACAGCATTACCATTTACCCAAAAGACCTTGCTTGAATGCATAATCAAATATAAAAATAAAAGCATCATTGCCATATACCCAATGACTTTTCCTTAATGCTTATTCAAAATTAAAATAAAAACATCATTACCTTATACCTAAATGACTTTAACGTCTATTGGAATGATTACGTAGAACGGGAGTTTAGGAGTTTTAAATTAGATGCAATAAAGTTAGTAGTATCATTGGAAGGTGAGTTAGAATGACTATTTGAGCAAGAAAATGTGAACGTTAGAATGTTGAGTTTTTAGGTTTATTAATTAGAATCCAAAAAGGGCTTTTAATTAATAAGAGATCATTATTGTAAACGGTTAGGAAAGAGTTGGTAATTATTAAATGAATTGGTAATGAGAATATGGTTATAGAAGTTGGGTGGTGTCAATTAATAAGGTAATAGTGCTTAGGGTAGTTCAGTCATTGAAGGAAGAGGTTGAATAGTTGAAATTTTTAATTGATTGATAATGAGATTATTATTAATAATGTTGGGGTTGTTGATCAGTAACGTAATGGTTTCGGGTAGTTAATTCGATGGGAAGGAAGAAGTGGACTTATTGTAATCTTATTGATTTTTATAATGAGTTTTTGGTTATTAATATTTGCTTAACTACAATGGTAATACTTGGTAAAGATGCAATGATAATATGTGTTCTTAATCGCCATGGTAATATTGGTTTAATTGAAATGTTTGCGATGAGGTTTAATTCACAAGGTTATTATTCGTTTAAATTGAAGTGTTAGCAATAATAATTGTTTTAAGTTGTAATGTTAATGATGATGGATGAATCTTGTTTGGTTGATGTTATTATTGTTTAGGATGCAATAAATGATGCTGCATAAGCTGCCATGATGAACTTGTTTTATTAATGTTATTATGGTTTAGAATGCGATATAATGATGTTGCGTACACTGCCATGAAGAACCTTGTTTAATTTAGGCTATTGATGTTTAAAATGCAATGTAATAATGGTGCTCAATCTACCATGTTAACCTTGTTAATCTAGTGTTGATATTGTTGAAATTACAATGCGATGATGATGCTCAAACTGTTATGCGAACTTGTTTATTTAATGTTATTATCGTTAAATTGAAAGCTAAGGATGAAGCTTAAACTGCGATATTAATATGGCTTAACTACAATGTCAATACTATTTAAATTGCAATAATAATATTCGTTTTTATTTGCAATGTTATTAATGACGGTAGAATCGCAATGTCAATCCTGGATTAATTGAAGTGTTCGTGATGATGTTTAAATTTGCAATGTCAATATTCGTCTATTTTGCAATGTTAATGGTAAGGTCTAAATTGCAATGCAATGTGGGTTAGGTTATTCCAATGTATGGTATTAAATTGGAAGGAAAAGCAATATAATAGGGAGAATGTAGATGTTCGAGGGTTTACCAATATGGTATGATATCATTGCTCACTTATGGCGATTACCAGAAAAATGCAATGTGTTTGTGCTTATTGTTTGTCCCTAAACTCGTGCCTAATGACTTATAACTAATAATGGGGGTTGAGATTATTGGCTTTTACCTTATGATAAAGTCTTCGTCGGTTAATGATAATTAATGGAGAAATTGGTCTTGATTGATGTCCTCGGGTCCCAATAGTGGTTGGTCAATTTGAGTCCTCCTGACTTGCGTCTCCCGTAGAGGTCATGACTGTCCCTAATTTTGTAGCACTTAGTGGTATTGTTTTGCGTAGTCTGTTTGTGTTGGGAGGGATATAGACTCCTCTTGTAGCTTAGTATTTACGTCGGTGTGTAAATCCGGTGGAAGGAATCCAGTGTCGTATCAAGAGTCTCGAGTTGTTTAAAAACACAGTTCCACTCTTGCGACACACTCTGAGCCATATCAGTAGTCTCGGGCTGTTTAAAGGCACAGTTCCACTACTGCGACTCTACTATTGGATTCTTTCATTATGTGACAGTAATGTACCTAACCCCTGGTGTCTTTTTCTGCTTACAGCTGCTAGTTGCACGCCTTATGTCCAGGGGCGTTTATTTCTTGGTGTCACTGTGATATGTTGGGTCGTCTTGATTGAGTTCATCTTACTTGCATCTTGTTGGTTCGAGTGGTGACGTAGAGTCGAGGGGGTTGTTTCTTCTACACACGTGCACACACTTTAAACAACCAAAAAAAAAATTGCACCTGCTGACAGAGTAGTTGTCCTTAACTAGGAGGGTTGTTACAAATATAATGGAAATTGTCAAGGTAAGAATTTAGTCTATGTGTCATATATATTAATGTCTTACAATTTTAATTTGTATTGAATTGTGTTTATTGTATCTAACAATTATTGTTGCAATATCGTTAATTATTTTTCATAAATGTCGTTAAGACATTAATGGGCTTCCACTTTCTTCTACACACGCACACACTTTAAAACAAAAAACTGCAGACTCGGCCCATTTAGGAAGAAGAATCCAATCTAGGAGGGTTGTTACAAATATAATGGAAATTGTCAAGGTAAGAATTTAGTCTATGTGTCATATATATTAATGTCTTACAATTTAATTTTTATTGAATTGTGTTTATTGTATCTAACAATTATTGTTGCAATATCGTTAATTATTTTTCGGCAAATGTCGCAGACATTACTGGGCTTCCAATGAAGAATGAAAAATTCTAATTCCCATACAATCTGCCAATAGGTTTCCCTACTATAAGCACCTATAAATATCTCATTTTCTTGATAATGTATACTGGGAAGAATGTAATAGAAACATTGTGGAGAATTTCAGATGGAAGGAGTGACAAAGAAAATTGTCAAAATTTGTACCGACATTCAAGAATCCAATCATGCACTACAAATGCAGATTTATTCAAATAGAAATGGACACTTAAATAGTCTTCCATGGTTATTTACAAAGAAGGAAAGAAATGTTAAAGGAGGTCATTCAAAATTAAATTTCCCATGGGATTTTGTTCAAAAATAAATAAGATATTAACGAAGAAAGGTTAATTTGGTGGGGTGAAAACTCATGATTGGCATACCTCGATTAAGGTAATTATTTTTGTATATTTCTATATTGGTATACATAAGGACTTTTTAGTATTATAATTTATTTGATTTTCAATAAAAGTAATGATCCCTTTGTTGCTACAATATGTTCTACCACCTCTCTATCTCCATGATAGCTTTTAACAACAATGTAAAAAATTTCATTTATGATCTGGGAAAATAGAAGAGGTAAATATTAATGATTTATATGAAAAATCTTTGTTGTTCAACTTGTCGACATTTGTTTTACTTTTAATGTAATATAATATACGCTGTTGTTGAAACCTATGATTGATTTGTTATGTCATGTAGGTGGTTGTCATATGTGTAGGACTGTAAAGAATATATAAAATATGAGAGATAAATTCTCGCCAATGTGTGAAATGCAAACTATCTAATTGACATTTTTCAATGCACAAGAACACTTTCTCATACACCAAGTTGAGGAGATTGAAATGTGGACCTGTACACAAGGTCAATGGGATGGTGGAGAGGCACTTGAAGTCATTGAAGGTTTTCATTAGACAAAGAGCACATCCTGAGGGCTCTATGGTGTAGGGCTATATGGTATATCAATATTTGGTGTATATTGGTCATTATCTTCCCATAATTAGCAATAAAAATCATGAAGGTGCCTCCAATTTGGGATGTCAATTCCACTAACAAATTTGAAACGGAGGTCCTGGTCGGGAAAGGTAGAGTGAGGAAAGTGAAAGGTAACTAGATGGTAAAGATCTATAATACTTTGCATTAATATTTATTTATTTCTATCTTTCACTTATTTAAGTTTTATTTATCTTCCATGATCAATTATTAATCTTTATTCTAATTAGTAATTTTAATTTTTTCATATTGTTGGTCGAGAGTGGATGCACTACATTTATACATTTCAAACAATCTTGATTGGATGACGATGTGGATAGATCGATGTATACAATGTAATGGTATGTTATCATGGGAAGGGGTGGCTACTTTTCTTAAATAATCTCATCGTAATCAAGATACCAATATTACTCGAAGGCAAATTGATTTAGAATATGGTTTAAAAGATAAACAGAAAAACATATAATTCACCCACATCATGTTTCAGTTATTTTCCATTCTATTAATCTAGGTCATTGTGTGTTTCTTTTATAAATTTTTACTAAGTCTAAATATGTTTGCTCATTGAAAAATATGCATTTTCTACGTGTGGGGCATATTGCAATTGAAACACAACAAGGCTATGCAGTGCAATGGTCATAAATTTCACATCAAAAAGGTTGATGAAAAGAAGAAAACCTTTTGATTATGGGATAACTGCAATGTTTCAGATCACTAATTTTTCCTCTAGAAGTGACAGGCATCCACAATATCCGAAAATATATATTATGGGTATTTGAATTATACAATCAAGTGTGACTTTAATTCATTCAAGTTAGTTTTGTTCGAGATCAAATGATACAGGTTATGAATGAATGAATGTGATCCCAAAAGAATTATTATATAGCATGCCAATGGATTTACCATGGTTAATACAAGGACGTTTGAGTCAGGTACAAAAACTTATGCTCTTCCAACCCAATGTGAGAAGGTATTTTATTCAGAGGTTACAAGTAAACCAACTTGGTTGTATGTTGTTAGATATGATCCAAGAGGAAGGACTGTAAGTGATAATGTACCAGAAGAAGATGATATTGAATAAGAAGAAGAATATGTAGAGGAGAATGAGGTAGATGTATAGTCAAATGAAGAAGTCAAATAAGTTGAGCTAAATGTAGATCACAATGTTCTCGACAATCATATTGATGATGATATTATAAAAAATGACTTTGATGATGATGGTGTTGATATGGACAATCCTTTCAACGTCGATTTTGAACCACATGATACATATGTAGTCTTGGATGAAGAATAAGATGATCAATAATATTGCAAAAATGATGAAATGTATGAGTTATGTGATTATATATTTTATATGATTTATTATATTTAAAGTAATTATTTATATGGGTTAGTCAGCATCGTCGTCGTCGTGATTTTTATCATCATAATTGACATTGTCATCATCATCCTCCTCATCATAGCCATCGTCATCACTATCATGATTGTCGTCGTTGTGTCGTCATCATCATTATCGTCATCGTCATCATCCTCATCGTCATTTTCATCACCATAATCAACATTATCGTCATCATCATCATCATCATTGTAGTCATCATCATCATAATAATCATTGTCATCATCAATATCATCATCATCACCGTAGTCATCATCATCATTGTTGTTTTCAAAGCCATCATCATCATGTAAATATATATAAAATATATATGTAATATACAATATAGATAAATATATATTATATATTATATATTATATATATTTAAGAGTCGAGCTTCTACTTGGAGCTAGGGTTTCAACCCCGTTGGTTATCGCACCCAAATTCTCACAATCGATTCCATGGCGGCTCTCAGAGACTCAAGCATATCTCTTGATCTGAGCATATCATTATTTTTTCCAAGATACATATCTCTTAGTCGATGTCGTCTATTGAATGGCTTTGCTCATGTAGTTACAACTATGTCTCTCTCCATGAGATTTAAATCCAGTGCTATCAATGGTATGTTTTAAATTTTTTGATCCCAAACATACACTTAACAACCAAAAAGGAATCCTCAAATACCTATAAATATCAAATACCAAAATAAGAATCTAGTTTTAGGAGTCTTTAAAGCCACCATCTCTATTCAATTGTTTGAACACTTTCCCAAATTTTCTTTGAAGGAGATAAAATGTGTATCTTTTATATATATATATATATAACATCCCCTATTCCACAAATATACTCCATACCCTAACAAGATCCATACAAAAAAAAATCCAACAATAGTTCCTATTTATCTATAACTCCCCTATCCACCTTGGAATTTTTGTTTTTGGATCCTCCTTACATAAGTTAAAAATTGATACAATCTAATCAGATAACTTAAAAGTTTGATTTTGTCTATCCTTAAATTCCCTAGAATTTATTTCTAGCCACAATCTCCACAAGACCAAAAATGGGATGGGTCTATATTGTTTAAGACCATGTCTTAAAAACAAAGGATGTAAACAATCTTCAATATAGTTACCCACCCAAATATTCCTATTTTTTTCCAATTACTAATTCCCTACCAAATCTATCTGGAAAAAGGGCATGGAAAAAGAGATGTGTAGTTGTTTCCTCTGCTCCTCTATAGAAAACATCGATTCCCATGCCCTACTATTATTAGTTTTGTAGTGCTTCCCAAGTTAGAACCCTATTGCATAGAGATATCCACATAAATAGTTTGTTCTTCTTCAAAGATTTTACTTTCTAGATATAATACCACCACCAAACTAGTTGTTGATGTGCCTCTAACATCAATTAATATATAATACTATATTAATTATGTGTAATATATTATAAATATATATTGATTATGTGTAATATATTATATAAATATATTAATTATGCGTAATATATTATATATATTATATAAATATATTAATTATATAATATATATTATATATAACATGAGCATATATATACGAAATAACCACATATAACACACACACACACACACGAAATATGAAATATGTGTTATATATGCGATTATTTCACACACACACATGTATGAAATAACTACATGTATATAACAAATATAACCAGAAATCACATAAACCAAACAAAACAAAACAAAAAACCCTAGCATTACCCCTACACGAACTGTGAAGAGAGAACCAACATTACCTGAACCCTGGAATTACCCCCATGCGAATTATGAAGAGAAAACTATTATTACCCGAGAGAACAAGCATTGCCCACGTGAACTGTGAAGACAATGACTCGAGACGGAAAGGAGACAAGTGGAGTCATCCAAGAGACATGAAGTAGACAATGCAAGGAGGCCCTAGCCCACTAGGAGAGTGACAGAGGAGACCCCATCTACAGAAGAGACAAAGCCAAGGGTGATTTATTGAGGGGACCAACAATGCCACCAAAATCAGTACTTAATTCTTCTTATTTATTTTTTAGGGTTGTTTTTTATTTCAAAATTGTTTAGTTATGTGTGGGATTAAACCCACGACTTCGTGATTATGGGCATGATTGAGGTATTTGGCTCCATGTCACCGAGCACTTACCCCCATCTTCTCGTTCCTCACTCTGATACCATTGACATATCCTCCTCTAAACCCCCCTCGTTCATTGATGAATTCTCCTAAGTGGACACCCCACAGACTACCATAGGTCCCTTGAAGTTTGGATAAGATTCACAGGTGGTTCCTCATTTCTTCCACATCCATGAAGCTTTCTTCCAATTCTAGCAGTCAAACATTGGGATTTCCCCTCGATCTTTGTCTTTCATTTATTTGAGTGGTTATTCTCTTCAAATAGACAAGCATGCAAAGAAGTATTATTATGCATAGTAGGTTGTGAGAGTTTAACCCTAGTTAAAATATGCCATCAACATGAAGGCTTCTTTGTGCAGTAAAAAATGACATGCAACGTTATTTTTACCCAGTATTTACTCACTATTATTTTATGTAAGGACATAGACATCATGAAGTATTAACTTGAATCCATCTTAACAAAATATTCAAGACTCTCTATGAATCAGTGGATGAAATGTCCCATTGCCTTGAATTTAGAAGATCTTATGAAATTTGATCCAACTATGTGGTTGTTTAAGTCATCATTTCAAAAAAATCCATTAAGATTAATCGATTATGCCAGAGTTTGCATTCATCAGGACGAAGTTAAACTTTTGATTGACTAAGTATTTTCATATCCTATGTTGTTGTTGGAATTTTCCTGAATTTATGTCCTCATAGCATAGGGTTTCTTGGATTCTAGAAGAGCAACATCTAGTTTCAAATATATAGCAATCTACTCACAATTCTTGGATGATTAATTGATTATGTGTGTTGGAAAATGCTTTGGTAGCTTTGGTATTGTTTGAATTACAAGTGTGCAATAAATATATTAAAAACAATGAGGTATTCTTCATGAAACTTTCCTTTTCAAGTTTTCCTAAAACCGATAATATTTATGTGCATAAAGTTTGGAAAATTGAAAGAATGTTGTCTTATTTAAAAACATTATTTTTCTTCTAGTAGATTAGAAACTGTTTAAATCTATGAAAGTGCATAAAACTAGGTTTATTATGTTAAGCCCATTTGATTCAAACAATTTAGATCATGAAGTATTAACTTGAATCCCTCTTAACAAAATCTTCAAGCCTCTCTCGCAATGTATTAACCTGAATCTAACTAAGTATTGGCTAAAGCCCTATTAACGAAGGTAGATTTTAGATCCTTTAGATTCAATAGCTATTGAATAATGTCAAACTTAGCTTCTGATATAATACACACTATGTCACTATGTAAGGATATCCACAAAGATAACAAAGTGCAAGTCAGGTTAGATAAGTGTCCATATTCGGAACCCATATATAACGAAGTATCTCCTGCTATTTTTAGACCCCAATAAGACATGACTTCTTAGAAACATGTGAGGTATCTAAGTATATATGTGATTTGAGTGGTAGGACAGTATAGGCGTTGAAAAATTATCCAACAAGCAAGCCAAATGGACTATTTACTTCCAATCATGCAAATATATGAAGAATTTGTGTCAATAAATATTTACAATGGTGTGCAACCCATAAGAGAAATTTGTCAAATAAAGATGTAGGTGCACTAGGTACATATGTGTACAACATAGTACTTTTGTTCATCTTTACATATAAAATTGGGACTAATAATATTCACGGGTTAAGTACATGCATGATGTTTGAATTGCCAAGAGTCACTTAAGGTCCATGATAATGATAACCAGATTATAGATTAGAGACTTGTCATGATTAGAATAGCATGGTAACCTAAGATTTTCTTAGACAAAAATAAATAAATAAAATCGATCCAAAAAACAAGTCTACAGTGTATATGTAGCTAGAAACAATCGTAATCAATGAACCAAAGTGATCTTTGGTTGAACTGGTTTATGACCACATTGAATTTTGATCATTTTCACATTTTAAATTTTAAATAGAGTGAAATACATAGTTGTCTAAAAAGTCTAAAAAACTTGATTGGCATAGTATAAAATTTTATCTATATAATGCATGTGATTGATTCATTACCTTGGTTACCAAGATCATATCCGAGAAAACTCTTGGGATTTTTGTAGAAGGAATATCACCTTTAGAGATATTATCTATCACTAGCATATTTTCAACATTATTCACTATTGAATTGAAAACATCTTCAGTAAAATTTGACTTAGAAACACCATCACCCTGACTTTTTGATGAGGCATTACCATCTTTGGCACTATTTTCACCCATGATCTGTCTTAAAAAAGAATACCCCTCTTTACTTCTTTCAATATATTTTTATCCTAACAGCTCAAAGAAAGATACCAACATACTTTGAGTACAACGGMAGAAAATCCTGACAAGGCTTGGAGAAATAATTTTCCACARTTTCACCCTTAAAGGGTTATCTTTCTGTATTGCTTTTTGTTTTKTTTTAGAAAAGCAATMTTTTGAGCCATGTAATTTTTCAACTTCAATGTCTTCAAAATTGTATAGTCCCTTTCCAAATGGTAAACTTTAAGTCATTATTCACAGTTTCTAGTTGACTAACCTATGAACAAAGAAAGCATGAGATGTATATCACAATATGATGTTTAACTTGGATCAAACCTTTACATTGGTTGAATGCTCTTAAGATAAGTGGTCAAAATATTCAAGGGACTACTTGATGGGAAAATATTTTGATAAGTTTGACAAGTGATCTGAATAGACTATGTTTGAATACAAAATAAATGACAAGTTGGTGATCCAAACATATAGCACTCCACATGGAAATTGTTGATTGGGCCATGTATAACACAATTATCATGCTCAACAGATGATCTTTATAACACCCTACCACATATCATCTTTAGTTTGGTCCATGTGTCCTACCAACCTGTACTCATGATGTCGTCATGATGAAATGGAACCTTGGGAGATTCAACGTGGCACTCGATATCTACCTTCATGGTGTTGACATAGAAGTATCTGATGACCTATTATTGATGTGGTTCTTAACATTAATGAAATTGGTTTTGTTGGCATCATCAAGTGTTTGGATTATTTATTGTATTACTTAAAGCATATGCCTTTAAATCTACCTAGAATTCACCAACCTAAAATATTTATGAGATTCAACTTTGATTTGACCTCGAGACCATAGGAAGACTCGTGTAGCCTTTGAAACATGAAGAATGAAATACACTCAATCTTGTGCTAGAAAAGATATTATATAGCCCCTTCTAAGACTTCTTATGGGTATGTAATAAGACTTATGCATCTGAAGAAGCATGAATGATGAACTATGTCGCCTTCTTGGACCCAAAATATTTATTAAGTATAATTAAGACAATGTGCAGGTCCATAAGGAATATTATGAAAACTTAAAGTACAAGGATCAAAATTTCACTTGGATTTATGGCCCCAGAACTTTTTTTTTTTTTTTTGAGTATTTGAAATCTAGAAAAGAGCATTTTAATTTTTCAACCTATGACCTTTCAAGTGTCAAAACTTTACCAATTTTCTACCAGCTAACAAGCCAACAAGTCACTAAGAAATACTTGATGTATGGAGCACTAATAATATACTTGAACCTTTTTTATATAATGAGAGCCCAAATCCTATGACAACAATACCAATCACTTTCTTAAAAACTCTAGATAAGGTGCATGATATTTTCTTTCTTTGTTAATCATTAAACCCTAATGAATTCAAGGTTTCCATAATTTCTTCACTTTTGTCTATTCACTACTGAAATGACTTTGCCTTTGGCTCTAAATTCTTTACAAGAACTGATGCCAAAAATGGGGGTGCATTTTAAGGTGCTAACACTGCCCATGGATGGTCATCCAATTTCATCTTAAGGTTGCAATCAATTACTACCCTAGGATCTACAAAGTTATGATTAGCTCCTAGATTTATAAAAGACAAAACAAGTAGGTTGGAAATATTACCTTGAACCTTGATCATAGTGGACTAACAATGATCCAGAATCGAATCCAGGAGCTTGATAGGGCTCAAAAAGGATTAAAAATGAAAGTTATCATAATCAGCCGAAACCAATTCCATTACGACCGTCTTGTCGTGTTGATTCCAGCCATGTATTTACTTTCTCAAACGGACGTTGTATGCGAGAGTTATTGTACTCTGATTGTTTTGCCAAACAGGGAAAAAGTCAACAGTCAACAAAGTCAACGGTGACATCAGCATGACATCATGCTGACATGGAAGCGTGACATGTGGCAGAGGCACAGTGGGTAGGTCATACATTTGATGTGGACCAACCCATAGGTAACACGTGTCACCACTGAAAGAGTGACACATGGCATGCTCGTATAGGTGGCAGGTACAATCAGTGGACACATGGCAGACAGGTGTTGTTGACTGGGCAGTACGCTGACATGTGGGCGAATCCCATTTTGACAAGTGGAAAGTTATTAGAAAAGGTTGTGGTGCCACATGGCCCAGACGTGGGTTGCCACGTGGCACTTGTTTACTGGTTCGTGGATCATTGCAAAAATAATTTTGGAGTGGACAGGAATTGAATCGGCGACCTCTCCACAACGTAAAGATTTCACTATGGATGGATTACCAACACGCCACACCATTAGTTATGAATTGAAACCCACTTTGATATATATAAAGTGTATACAAAATATGTATGAGTGGAAAGGGGTTGTGGCTAACCCCAGCCTACGTTTTCATTACAACATATGACCATAGCCATGAAAAGGGCGCTCTACCACATTTCAAACACGCAGGGGTTATTTCTTAAGACCCGGGCCCTTCCATGTATATCGGGCTTAGTTTTTGGCACGAGATTTGTTTCTAGATATTGATCCCATGTAAAGACCAACAGAACCAGGAGCTAGCGCAACAGAACCAGGAGATTTGAATCGAATCGATGGAAGCACTGCTATTATGAGGGTAAATATGTTCTATCAATATACCAAAACTGTAATTAATGTTTTCATTTTTATATATTTAACATACATTTTAATAGTTCATGTTTCTTAGATTATTTTCTAACATTCTAAATTGGTATACATCTTATAATGTGGCAAGGTGATAGTGGGAAGTCATCGACTAGATCGCAGTAGGTATAACAATGATTTTAATATCAATTATTTCTTGCAATAATTGAATTAACATGTTTTATTTTTTATGTAAATGACAACATCGTCGCACTACTACATATGGGCAGATTATTCCACGAAATTTGTCCATGTTTCCATTATTTTCATGCTTTTTTTAAATAGGGTGGGATTTTCATCGATATTGCCATGAAACTTCGTCGATATATCCACGAATAGGTTTTTTAACTTGGTCAGGATTTTCGTCGCTATTGCCACGAAAGTTCATCGCTATTGCCACGAAAGTTAGGTGCTATTGCCATGAAAGTTTTGCCTATCTCATTATTCGGTGTTAACGACTAGTTGACTAGTTGATCTATATATACCTGACTTTAAGAGACTTTGCGACACAATTGCTATAGTTGCGACATTGTTCGTGGCTTTTGTTTGAGCTGTTGAATTTTTCCGTCACCCACCGGTTGAACAAATCCAATTCTCGATCTACATAGCTCGGATTTTGAGCTTGCAAGGTTAGTATGTTTTATTTATTGATGTACTCGTTTAACTTGTAAATTTTTGTTCAAATGTCAAAATTTCATGTAGCTTGTTTTTTCCTTGATAATATATTATATGTGTAGTACCATATTTCATGT
>SNQJ01S0020112.1:136757-153275 GCA_010110895.2 Picea sitchensis | reverse complement strand
CATTCCCCCTAGCTTTTGTCAATACCTCACAAGACTAGTTGATTCTCCAAATCTCCCTGGCTAGCCTCAGGGTGGCCCATATGGCCTCTCATTGGAGAATGACTGTCGATGATGCCAAATTTAATAGTATCGGCATCGAGATCCCATGGAAAAAGGGAGGATCATGGAAATGATGGGAATTCAAGAAGCATGAGAAGGTGCCATCATTCTCTAAGGTAGTCCACTAGAACAACTCATGCAATCTAAGGGTCAGGGAGAAACCCAAGTGTGTCTCCTATTCGGAGTAAAAGAAGAAGGCATGAGGCTGACATCTTGCAAGGTGAAATCAGGAAAATCAAGCCACCTACTTTCAATGGTGAGCACAGGAAAGGAGAAGAGGCATAGGCTTGTCTTTTGGAAATGAAGAAATATTTCTAGCTGCATGATTACCCATCCTGAGTAGAAGCTAGAATTTCCACCTACCATCAACAAGGAAAGGAATCCATGTGGTGTGATTAGATTAAGCAAGCCAAGAACCTTGATGAGAAGATGATATCATGGAGGTAGTTCAAAGGATATTTCCAAGAGAAATATTTTTCCGAGAATTACTATGAGAGAAATATGAAAGAGTTCTTTAAACTCAAGTTTGGAGCCATAACAATGGAAGAATATGAGAAGCAGTTCTTTGAATTTTTGAAGTATGTTGATTTCATCAAGGATGAAAAGGTTAAAATACAAAGGTTTCTAATCGGGCTACCCTCTTTCTATAGTGATAAGATTCAATGTGATAACCCCAAGACCTTGGAGGAAACCATAAGGAGAGCAAGGAACCTTTATGATCAAAGCAAAGGAAGGCCAATGTCCCAAAAGACTTGGAATGACAAGATGAAAGGGAAAAAGGATCAAAGGAAGAAAGGTTTTAAAACATCCTTTTTCAGAAATAACTCCCAAGAAAATCAACAAGGTCATACAACCCAAAATGATCAAAATGATGCAGATTCATTTGGTTAAATTCCAAGGAAACAACCTATTCAATGTTGGGGATGTGAGGGGAATCACTTATATAGGGATTTCACTCACAAAGGAGAAAGAATGAGGACTATCCACAACATTCAAGAGGATGAAATAGTGGAATACATGGGAGGAAGGATACCAATGATTTATGCAGCCTTGGACAACAAGTAGGTAGAATATCAATCCCCCATGATCGAAGTGGAAGGTAAGATTGATAACCATCCCATAGCAATTTTAATCGATTCTGGAGCTAGCCATAGTTACATAAATTCTAACATTGTTGAAATATTTCACTTGCAAAGAAGTAAGCATAATAAATCTTGGTTAGTTTAGTTAGCCACGGGGCTAAGAGAAAGATCCATGAGTTGGTTAAATATTGTCAAATAAACATGAATGGACTCAACACAAAGGTAGATGTAAACATCATACCATTGGGTTCATTTGACTTCCTAATTGGAATGGATTGGTTGGAAAAAAATCATGATGTCCTAGACTATTACAACAAGACAATCACATGTCTTGATGAGAAAGTGAAGCAAGGCAAGATTCAAGGCATTCCAAGAGCTGTAGTGGTTAGAGAGATTTCAGCTATGCAGTTGAAGAAGAGCTTCAGGAAGGGATGCCAGATGTTTGCAGCCCATACAGAGGAGGTAGCCAAAGACAGAGTGGAAAGAATTATAGACCATCTAGTATTGAGGGAATTTGAATATGTTTTTAGAGAAATTCTTGGTTTTCCACCCAAGAGAGACATTGATTTCTCTATTGATTTAGTGCCAGGAGTTGCCCCAATGTCTAAGACACCTTACATAATGGGCACACCAGAATTAAAAGAGTTACATATGCAGCTTGAAGAACTCTTGAAGAAGGGATATATACGCCCAAGTGTCACCTTGGGGATCCCCGGTTCTTTTTGTAAAGAAGAAGGATGGAACCTTAAGGTTGTGTATTGATTTTAGGAAACTTAATAAGGTTACCATAAAGAATAAGTATCCTTTGCCAAGAATTCATGATTTGTTTGATCATTTGAAAGGTGCAAGAATATTTTCAAAGATTGACTTGAGATCAAGCTATCATCAAGTAAGGATAAAGGAAGAAGACATCACCAAGACAACATTTAGAAAAAGATATGGACATTATGAATTCATGATAGTGTCCTATGGGTTATCGAATACCCCAATAGGTTTTATGTGTCTAATGAATGGAGTGTTTAGGGAATACCTGGAAAAATGTGTGATTGTGTTCCTAGATGTTATCCTCGTCTACTATAAATCAGAAGAGGAAGATGAGATTCATTTAAGAATGGTATTGCAAATTTTAAGAAAGCATGGATTGTATGCTAAGCTAAGTAAGTGCATTTTTTTATCAAAATAAGATTCACTACTTGGGGCATATAATATCAGCAATGGGGATAGAAGTTGATCCTAAAAATATAGAGGCCATTAGAGGATGGTCAACACCAAAGAACGTGGCAGAGTTCATATAATTCATGGGTCTTGCTGATTAATATCAAAGATTCATAAAAGGATTTTCAAAGATTGTGAGTCCAATCACTTATTTGCAAATGAAGGGAGTGAAATTTGAATGGACTTCCAAGTGTGAAGAGAGTTTTCAATAGTTGAAGGGAATATTGATAAGTGCACCAATACTGAATATTGCAGATCCAAATGAATATTTTGTTGTGTTCACTAATGCATGCAAGGAAGGACTCGATGGAGTTCGCAGTCAAAGGGACCATGTGTTATGCTATGAGTCCAGAAAATTAAAAGAGCATGAGAAGAATTACACTACACATGACTTGGAGTTAGAAGCGATTACACATGCATTGAAAATGTTGAGGCATTATCTTATGGGTAATAAATTCGAGCTAAGGACATATCACTATGGTCTTAAGCATTTGTTCAGACAACCAAAACTAAATTCTAGGAAAACTAGATGGCTGGAATTTCTGAGTGAACATGACTTTGAAATTAAGCATATAAAGGGAAAGGAAAATCAAGTAGTTGATGCACTAAGCATGAAAGCTCATGAAGTACATATTGCATCCATTAGCATGTACATGACAAATATGAAAGACATAATTGTTGCAACAACAAATT
Organism: Picea sitchensis; assembly: GCA_010110895.2. Taxonomy (NCBI): domain Eukaryota; kingdom Viridiplantae; phylum Streptophyta; class Pinopsida; order Pinales; family Pinaceae; genus Picea; species Picea sitchensis. The sequence continues at coordinate 150,186 of SNQJ01S0020112.1, read as the reverse complement.
CAGATTAGAATTATTTAAAAATAAAAGAGACATTACAACAAGGTAACTTTCAACAGAAAATTAATTATTATGAGTTGAAAGAGGATGGAATTATCATGTACAAAGATAGTGTGTATGTGCCAAATTTCAAGGAGATGAAAAATGCATCGCTGAAGGATATGCATAATGTTCCATATGCAGGGCACCCAGGATATCAGAAGACAATTGCTGCAGTGAGAAACCAATATTTTTTGCCAGGAATGAAGAAAGAAGTGGCTAATTACATAGCCATATGTATAGAATGCCAAAAGGTAAAGACAAAGCATAGACACCCAACAATTTTTCTAGATCCATTGTACATTTTGGAATGGAAGTGGAAAATAGTTACAGTTGATTTTATTACTAAGATGCCCATAACAATGAAGCAACATGATTCCATCATGGTGGTGGTGGATAAATTGACTAAATTCACACCTTTTATTCCAGTACAGAATACACACAAGGAAGAAAACATTGCATATATTTATATGAAATAAGTTGTTAGGATACATGGAGTGCCTAAGGCAATAGTTTCAAATAGAGATCCAAAGTTTACTTCCACTTTTTGTAACGGTTTGTTCAAGGGATTTGGAACAAATTTAAATTTTAGTACAACATATCATCTAGATTTAGATGGGAAAACATGAAGGACTAACAAGATAATTGAGGACATGCTTAGAATGTGCATGATGAATCACCCATTAAAGTGGAAAGATTATATCTATTTAGTTGAATTTACCTACAATAATGGGCATCATGCTTCATTGAAAACGAGTCCATTTAAAGCATTGTATGGCAGAAAATGTAACACACCAGTGAGTTGGGATAATCTAGCAAACAAAGCAGTTGTTGGGCCAGAATTGTTAAAGAAAATGGAATATCAGATAGACAAGATAAGCAGGATTTGAAGGCTTCTCAGGATAGGAATAAAAGTTATGCAGATAGGAGCATATTTTTCATAGATTTTAAAGTGGGAGAACGTGTGTTCTTAAAAGTAAAGGAAAAGATAAGTTCGATAAGATTAGGAAGCTTCCTGAAGTTGGCAGCAAGATATTGTGATCCTTTTGAAATATTATAAAATATAGGTCTAGTTTCATACATGTTAGCTTTCTTTGCATCCATAAGAGTGCATAATGTATTTCATGTGTCATTGTTAAATAAATATGTGCATAATTCTAACTGTTGGATTACTGAGAGGGGGAGTGAATTGGTAATAGAGAAATTTAATCCTTTTTAATCATATAATGCAAGTGTTATATCAATGTAGCATTATCATCCAATATTTTCAAAGTAAATAAACAATGAAAAAATGAACAATCATACACATACACATACACAATACACCTGTGTTTTTATGTGGAAACCCAAAGTGAGAGAAAACCACGTAATGATTTTTCTTATATGTCTTGAAGAATTACATTCATTGGAAGCACCAACTTCCTTTGTTTTCCATCTGCAACTGGAAGGAGGCTCCAACCCCCTAGTTTCTCAAGATACAACCTGAGGAAATCTCCAACTCCCCAATTCTCTCACTACAACCAGAAGGAGGCTACAACCCCCTATGTTCTCTAGCTACAACCAGAAGGTGGCTACAACCACTTGTCCTTGCCCCATCCAATCGCCCTGACGTATAAGTAGAATGATGGAACCACTATCACACTATCATTGTGAGATATACTGTTGTAAATCTGTACCAATCAACCTACACCAAACTACCTGTACTAATAACCTGAACCATGCATCAACCATGCATCAACCTGTACCTCAACCTGTAATCAACCTATACCATAAACAAGTGCATCAAACATGCACCAACCTTTAACTCAATCTCAACCAAAATCCCTCATCAATTTCATCATCCAAATATGATCTGTAACTCTGTAATAGACCTAGTGTATATGATCACATACCTGCAAACCTTCCTTAACTTTAACCATAAGAGACTAGCATTTTCATCAAACTTTACTTTAGTCTCACATTATTAGTTTTTGATTAGTCAATAACCCTAAATTGAAATAATCATAACTATGTGATCGAGGTGGATATCGGTGGCCACCCACCTTTTCCAGCTGGCTCAAAACAACTTTCTCGCAATTTTCATACTTTACTATTTTTAGTAGTTTTTTGGGTCATGAACTTTCGGAGCCGTTTTGAGGCCCTAAACGACGTTTTTTTCATCATGAAATTTTTTGCAACTGTTGTATTCCTCGAATAGATATTTCCAATGGGCTATCATATGCCTAAAACATAGATCGTATGCAAAAGTTACGACCTCAGGAAGTTGATGTACTGACTTACCCAAACGGGGCCCACGTGAATTTTGGCACTTCATCTCCTAGGGTTAGGTTTTTGGATGTTTAGGGTTTTCGAAACTCCTGTTTATTGTAAAAATTCCTTGAAAGCCTCATTTTAATCATATTCTTGCAAATGAGCGCAACTGTCACATCTCTTCTCAGAGATAAGCTGCCACCATTCCAACAAGCTATTTTTCCGCTGCATTTTATAGTTTCAGTTTATTTCCTTATTGAATAGAAAACCAGTTTTACTATATCTCTGTTATTCTGTGTTAAGCATCTGGTAATAATCTGTATTCATTTCGTTCTACTCATAAAATATGGATCAGTGGTATCAGAGTGGTATGCTCCTTGTCGTCTTAATGCATGTCCCCAACGAGGTCAGAGAACAAAGAGTTAGGTCTCGAGCTTGTTTCTCTTGAGGAAAAAAGCTCTCACACACCCAAGCGACCTCTCATGGAAGGAGAAAAGAAAGATGACGAGATAAGAGGTCCTTTCAAACTATTGATTGAGGAAGCCCTCAAGCAATAGAGGAATGAGATGATGGATAATTTTGCACAAATCCTTCGGCAACTACCAACAGGCAACATATCTTCTTTGAGCGGAGGCACCGCCCCCTTCAAGGTACAAATAAACTTCGATATTCCTATATTTGAAGGTCAGATAGACGCAGATGTTGTAGACAAGTGCTTGAATATACTAGAAGGGTATTTTTTTTCCGTAACTTTTTGAATAGAGAAAAGATTACTTTTCCTCTCCCCAAAGTCATTCCCCATGTCAAAGATTGGTGGGAAACTTTCTGTGAGAAAAAGGAAACAGAGGAACCCTCATTATTTATAGTTATGGCCACTTGGGAATCCTTTAGGGATGTTATTAAAGAACAATACTACCCTGTCGGAAGTTATGACTACTTTGTATACCAAATGGACCACATCGTGACAAGAAAGAGACCAAGAAATGCCAGATTTCACAAATATCTTCCATACCTTGTGCACCAAGCTGGGTATCAAAGATTTGGAGTGACATTTGGTGCTCTGCATAGATACATCCATACCGAAATGGAATTTTTGGACATCTCATTCTTAGGCGCGGCCTACCGATATGCTGTCAAAATCGAGCAGAAGCTCAAACAAAAGACGCAACAATTTGGGTTGGGGAACCCCTCACAAAAAAATCTAGGAAAGGGTGGCCCCAACCCACAAAACAAAGGACAGAGAAAAGATGGACAGTATCAGGACAACCAGTCCAAGCCACAAGAAAAGAAGGACATCGGAAAGACAAAGAAAGATACCGAGAAGTGGTGTGACTTCCATAAGAGCCCTTGGCATAACACTACTGACTGCCACTCAAAGTAGACGATGGTGGCCGAATTAAAAGCCTTTGAATCAGATACGGGTTCTGACTCCGAGTCAGAACCAGAAAGGGGAAGATAGATCATTGATGTGGAACCCAGTGCCATTGTTGCTACCACCAAGCTCCAGCATGGTCAACCAGATGAGCCAGAAGAAGGAGAGTGCCTCTTCCATTCACAGATGTGGGTAAAAGGCACCCTGTTGCACTTCATCATTGATAGTGGTAGCCAGAAAAACCTCATCTCAGTAGAGGTCATCAAGCAGTTGGCCCTGCCAACAATGCCGCACCCACAACCCTACACCATTGGATGGCTCCACCAAGGAAGCGATCTCTGCATCAGCCAACAGTGTCGACTATCATACAACATCAATCCCTTCAAAGATGAGGTATTGTGTGATGTTTCTCCTCTCGAAGTTTGTGATGTTCTTTTGGGCCAACCTTATTTATGGAAACATCATGTTTTATATGAGTCTAGGCCTCGTAGTGTTATTATTACTTTGAACAGGAGATTGTACAAGATACCCGAGGCTGTCCCACCTAGTTCTATTTCCTTGATCTCTTCTAAGCCATGTAGGAAGGTCATCTCTCAGATGGGGAAGTTTGTCTTCTTCGTGATTCTCTCTCAGAATGAGAGAAAAATCACAGCCACATCCAGCGTCTCTACGGCCGACCTCTCCACACAGCAGAAGCAAGTAGATAAGGTTGTGGAAGAATACTCGGATATCTTCTCCTCACCTACTGGGGTACCTCTGCACTGCCAGTTCAAGCACCCCATCGATCTGACCCCCAGCGCACTGTTGCCCAATGGGCCAGTCTATTGCTGCTCTCTATTAGATAATGAGGAGATCAAGCAACAGATCCAAGAATTGCTCCACAAGGGTCACATCCATCCCATCTCATCACCTTGCGGGATCCCAATCGTGTTGGTACAGAAGAAAGATGGAACCTGGCGACTTTGCATTGATTATTGGACTCTGAATAAAATCACAATCAGAAATCGGTACCCGATTCCCCAAATCAACGACCTCCTTGATCAACTCATGGGGGTCAAATACTTCAGTAATATTGATCTGAAGTTTGGCTACCACCAGGTCCCGATAGAACATATTGATGTATGGAAGACTGCCTTCAAGTCAAAGGAAGACCTTTTTGAATGGTTGGTCATGCCCTTTGGTCTGACAAATGCTCCAACCACTTTCATGAGGATGATGGGCGATATCCTGTGACCATTCACCAATACTTTTGTAGTGGTGTATCTGGATGACATTCTCATTTACAACAAGACTTGGGACAAACACTTGTAGCATATTCAGTAGGTTCTGCACACCCTACGACAGCACAAGATATACGCCAACTTGGAAAAATGCTCCTTCAGCATGGACAGGGTCCATTACCTAGGCTACATCATTGTCAACATGGCGTACATATGGATCCAGCCAAGATCCAAGTCATCCGTGACTAGCCAGCCCCAACCACACTCACTGAGCTTCGGAGCTTCTTGGGCCTTGCCAATTTCTACCACAGTTTTGTGTTGGGATTCTCCCATATTGCAGGGGCCCTCAGCCAAATAACCAGAGGTGGTGGTAAGGCAAAATTTGCATGGGTCTAGTCCCAACAACAATCGTTCAATGATTTGAATCAACGCTTATGCTTAGCCCTAGTACTTTCACTACCAGACCTGCAACAACCCTTTGAGATTGAGATTGATGCTTCATACTATGTTGTGGGTGTTGTTCTCACGCAGCACGACCACCCTGTGGCCTATTATAGTGTGACACTATCAGATGATTTCTGTAAGTAACCTACTTACAACAAAGAAATGTACTTCATTGTGCAAGCCTACCACCAATGCAGACATTACATTCTTGGGAGGGAGACATTCATCCACACTGATCATAAGCCACTGCAGTTGATGCAGACACAAGGAGAATTGTAGAATGACTGCCATAAAAAATGGTCCACATACTTGTTGCAATTCCACCTCAACATCAAGTATAAAAAAGGAAGCACCAACCGCGTCAATGATTTCATGAGTAGACCACTAGTCTCGACACTTACCATAGTGCTAGACTCCTGCAGCCATGAGACCTCTGGATGGCCCCAACTCTATAAGACAGACCCGAACTTTGCCACCACCTACCAAATGTTGGGTGCAAAGGAAGTTGTCGATAATTTCCATCTTCAGGATGGGTTATTGTGTCGACTGGGCCATATATGTGTTCCATCAAGTGAGCGAGCGAAGTTTATCTGGGAAGCCCACCACAACCGGGTGGAAGGACACTTCGGTGTTGAAAAGTCAGTGGCAATTCTACAAAAACATTTCTGCTAGCTGAAACTTCAACAGGACATCAACAAGTATATCAGGTCTTGCACTACCTACGCTATTGTCAAACCAACCACTAAGAAACAGGGCTTGTACACCCCTCTTCCTACTCCTGACAGGCCATGGGAATCCATCTCAATGGACTACATGTTGGGCCTCCCATCCACCAAGCGGGGAAATGACTGTGTTTTTGTGGTTGTTGATCACTTTTATAAGATGGCGATTTTGGTTGCTTGCAAGAAGAGCATCACAGCAGAAGCCACTGCCAATATCTTCTTTGAACGGGTCTGGGTACATTTTGGAATCCCACAAACCATTGTCTCAGATCTGGACAGTTGATTTCTCAACACATTTTGGTCGAGCCTTTGGTGACTGCTAGACACCAAGTTCACCAAATCCATGGCCTTCCACCCCCATACAGATGGCCAAACCGAGGTCGTAAATCGAATGTTCGTGCATATCTTGCGCATGTATAATTCCAAGCACCCTTGCACATGGGATGAGAGTCTTCCCTATTTCCAACATAGCTACAACCGATCCCTGCATAACTCAACTGACCACAACCCCTTTCATGTGGGGTTGGGATTCCAACCATTGGGTCCCATAGATGTTGCACTTCCCATTGCGGTCACCTAGACTGACTCCTCTCCTGCTCCAACTGAAGCTGACAAAGCCACCCAGTTCATTGAGAGGATCCAGCACATCCGCCAATAGGTTCAGGATATCCTACAGAAGTCCAATGACAAGTACAAGCAGTGCCATGATTAACATTGGGTTCCACATAAGTTTCAGGTGGGCGACAAAGTTTGGTTGCACTTGCAGAAAGAACGCCTTACAAGACCCCATCGGAAGCTTCACCCACTCCGTTATGGGCCATACACTATCACCAAGTCTATGGGGGATAATGCTTCTGCGTTCAACATTCCTCCTTTCCTTGGCTTTCACCCAGTGTTCAACGTGGACCTCCTTCGGCCTTATTTCCCACCATTATTGGACACCTCAAACATAGCAGAACAACTGACACCAATAGAGGTCAACCCCGACCGCATACAACATGCATCCAGTGATCAGATTGTGGACACACAGATGAAGGGCACTCGACAAAAAAGGATCCTGCTTTATCGAGTCATCAAAGCAGGGCAGCTCTTGCACCAAGGCAAGTGACTCACCCGAGGCCAAATTCAACAGAAATTTCCTCATCTGATGGGGGAACTCAACACAATGGAGACCATTTCTTCCTAAGGATGGAGGATTGATCCAGTTGGATATTGGTGGCCACCCACCTTTTCCAGCTGGCTCAAAACATCTTTCTCGCAATTTTGATAATTTACTATTTTTAGCTGTTTTTCGGGTCCTGAACTTCCGAAGCCGTTTTGAGGCCCTAAACGATTTTTTTGGGGGTATGTTGTAGCGAAAAAATTTCATCATGAAATTTTGTGCAACTGTTGTATTCCTCGGATATATCTTTCCAATGGGCTATCATATGCCTAAAACGAAGATTGTATGCGAAAGTTACGACCCCGGGAAGTTGATGTACTGACTTATCCAAATGAGGCCCATGTGACTTTTGGCAATTCATCTCCTAGGGTTAGGTTTTTGGATGATTAGGGTTTTCAAAACTCTTGTTTATTGTAAAAAGTCCTTGAGAGGCTCATTGTAATCATCTTTTTGCGAATGAGCAAAGTTGTCACATCTCTTCTTAGAGATAAGCTGCCACCATTCCAACAAGCTTGTTTTCTGCTGCATTTTACAGTTTCATCTTATTTCCTTATTGAATAGAAAACCAATTTTACTATATCTCTTTATTCTGTGTTAAGCATCTGGTAATAATTTGTGGTCATTTTGTTCTGCTCATAAAATCTCTATCACTATGTACCTATAATGAATAAAGATATGAAAATAGTACACAATCTTCTTCAGTGTGTTTTATGCAATTCCTACATGTGTCACAACTTGGAACCTCTCAGAAAAGGAGTTATAGCAAAAATGACATTCCTTGTTGAATTATGGCTTATTCCAGAGAGAGAACTTGTAGAGTGTTCCCCACACGGAATATTTGTTGTATGGATCTGAAAAGTGTACAAAGAATACTACAGACTATACTATAACCAACACATTTTGTCTTACTGAATTTGGATCTGTTATGAAGAAGTTATGATGTTTTTACCCGAAACACATGTTTTAGAGTAGTTTCAGGACTAGCCACAAACCCTATTTTCCACGGAATCTAACTCCAAAAATACAACGACCCACAAGCTGAAATTCATACCACAACTACTTGGATATGTTTCCTCAATGGCCTCACAATTTCACAGTCTGAATCATTCTAGAAAAAACAATATTGCAAAAATGGTGAGATGACCTGTAAATAACAAACCTTATAAAGCATCATCAAAAGAATTTATCCTCCCTTGAATTTCGGCCTTCTTTACTTCACCTTCCCTCTGAAATTCAGCTTATATATCCTTTGGTTACTTTAGTCACCTGTAGATATTCAATATGCTCAAGTGTGATTGAAATGAGAGAGCCTTGCCTCTTATTTATACTTTCATGTAACTTCCTTAGAAACATCTTCTAAACCACTTTGTCCACATAGTCACCTATGTCCAACTTTTCCCAATTTTCCACTTGTCCATATATCCAATAGCCACTTTCCTACTTTAACCATTTTCCTCATTTTAGGGTTAACCTTATTATAACCACTTTCCATAATTAGAAAGTTCTCCATTTACTTTATTATCTAAATAATCCTCCTTTACTTTGTCACTTCACTTTATTAGTTAAATAATCCTCTTTGACTTTGTCACTTCACTTTATTATTTAAATAATCATTTTTTACTTTGTCACTTCACTTTATTATTTAAATAATTTCTTCTTTGCAAGAAATTTGACTTCTTTGACCTTTTGGAGCTTCAAGCCAACAAATGAGGGTCCTCCAACTCATAAGGCCATAACTCTCAAACCATGAGGAGTTATGTGAAGTTCCACATAACACAAGAAATTGCATGACATGTACTATCCATCTAGAATAGTCTTACCTACAAATGTATCAAAATGCATACCATTATACATCAAATAAAATTGGGTCCATTACCCAAACCTCTATTCTACCAGAATTATCTACCAAACTTTCTTCAAGGGTTGACATCAATGAAAACCAACTCAATTAATCAACAATCTCCCCCTTTGGAATTGATGGAAACACTCTGATGCAATACTAAAAATCATATCACTCATGCTCCCCCTGGAACCATGCCTGCATCTCTGTGACTAATGATCCCCCTGGAACCATGCCTTTATCCTCTGCATCTGATAAATCTCTCCCCCTTTGTCATCAATGGCAAAGGTATCTTTCCATTCAGGTCTTCTCCCCCTAACTGACTCTTCTAATCTCCCAACCTGAACTGTCCTCTTTCTAGTGCTTCCTCGTGTACATATAAGACATATAAGATAAGCATTCAAAAGCATTCATTTTATAGTAGAAATAACTCTAAGTCTTTGGTGAAGATACTCAAAGGCTTCCTATGGAAGCAGTTTTGTAAAGATGTCTGCCACTTGTTCTTTTGTGCACACATATTCAACTCTGATGTTCTTTTCTGCAACCTATTCCTGTAGAAAGTGATACTTTATTGGAATGTGATTCATCTTGGAGTGCATCACTAGGTTCTTTGAGATACCGATGGCACTTGTATTATCACAATAGATTGGAATGGGCTCATCATACTCAACCTGTATATCTGTGAGAGTTTTTTTCATCCATAGAACCTATGTACAACATGTTGTTGCTGCAATATACTCTGCCTCGGCTGTAGATAAAGATACTGATGATTGTTTCTTGCTTATCCATGATACTAAACACTCACCCAAGTAGAAAATTGCTCCATTGTTGCTTCATCGATCATCAATGCAACCTGCCCAATTTGCATCTATGTAGGCAATAAGTGATAGAACCTTTCCTTTTGGATACCATAATCCAAACTCTTGTGTTCCTTTGATATATCTGAAAATCCTCTTCACTACTAATACATGCAATTCCTTTGCTGCTGCTTGAAATCGTGCCACCTGTCCAACTGCTTGCATTACATCTGTTCTGGATGTTGTCACATATAGTAGGCTACCAATCATTAACTTGTATTGCCTCTAATATGTAGACTTTGAATCATCATCTTTTCTGAACATGCAACTGCTTTGCATGGGAGTGACAACTGGTTTTCAATCTTCCATTCTGAACCTCTTTAGCATTTCTCTGATATACTTGGTTTGAGAAATAAAAATTCCTTGGTTTCTTTGACGTATCTGAAGACCCAGAAAGAAGGATAGTTCTCCAAGTAATGACATTTCAAATTCATTTTGCATGTCTTTTGCAAATTTCTGGCTTAACCTGTCATCAATACTTCCAAAAATAATATCATCAACATAAACTTCAATTACTAAAATACTGTCTTGAGTTACCTTGATGTAGAGGTTGTTTTCTACACTTCCTTTTCTGAACCCTGCCTATTGTAGATATTTATCTAGTCCAGAGTACCATGCTCTAGGAGCTTGTTTTAGAGCATACAAGGCCTTATTTAATTTACACACATAATCTATGTTCTCCGGCAACTGAAATCCTTCTGGTTGTTCAATGTAGACTTCTTCTTCAAGTTCCCCATTCAAAAAAGTTGATTTTACGTCCATCTGATACACTTTAATATTTTCGAAGCATGCATAAGCTAAAAGCAATCAGATTGCTTCCATTCTGGAAACTGGAAAAATGTCTCTTAAAAGTCGATTCCTTCAACTTGTGCATATCCTTTACATACCGATCTAGCTTTGTTCCTTGTAAACTATCCATATTCATTTAATTTATTCCTGTATACCCACTTTGTGTCGATCACATTCTTATCCTTTGGTCTTAGAACTAATTCCCAAGTGTCATTTTTCTCTATTTGATCCAGTTCTTCATCCACGACCTTATTCATCCTTGTTGGCCTCTTCAAAACAGGTTGGTTCAATCGTAGATGAGAGTGCTAGGTGTGTTTTTTCTAGTGAACAGATTCTTCTTCTAGTCTCAATTCCTGCATCTTTGTTTCCGATAATCTGATTTGAAGAATGATTCTTTTGTACTCGTCTTCTAGGTGTCTTTGGAGGCACTTATTGAACTTGCTCTTCTACTTCTGTTGGATCCTCTTCATTTTCCCCTTCTACTTCTTTTTCATCTTCTACTTCTTCTTTGTAAAGCTATTCCATTGATTCATTTTCTTCTTCCTTTAATTCTTGTCTACCTATTTCATCAATTGTTAAGTTGATTCTTTCCACAACTTTGTTCAATATAAGGTTGTAACACTTTTATTCTTTCCTTGTACTTGAGTAACTAACAAATACTCATTTGTCCACACGAGAGTCCAACTTTCCCATTCTGTCATCTTCTCTTTTGATGTGGCATTTGCTTCCAAAAACTCTGAAGTGCTTCCCATTTGTTGGTCTTCCTTTCCATAGCTCGTAGATATTTTTGTCAGTGTTGTTTCTGAGCATTACTCTGTTTTGAATGTAAACTGTTGTATGCACTACCTATGTCCAAAATATATCTATCAATTTGGAATCCATTAGCATTGTTCGAGCTATTTCCTGTACTGTCATCTTCTTCTTTCAACAACTCCATTCTTTTGAGGTGTCCTAGTAACAAAGGATTGTCTTTTTATTCCATGCCTGCTGCAGCAGTCCATAAATTCCTTTGAAGTGAACTCTCCTCCATTATCAGATCTCAAGCATTTTATTTTTGAATCCATTTCATTTTCAACCATTTCCTTGTAGACCTTGAAGTTTTCAATATCTTCTGACTTATTCTTGAGAAAGAAAACTATAGTCATTATTGTATAATCATCAACTAATAACATAAGTATTTCTCACCTTTTAAACCCTTTGTTGTAGTTAGTCCAACTAGATCAGTATGCACAATTTCTAGTGGTCTTGTCATTGAATATTATTTTGATTTAAACCCGGTCTTTGTTTGCTTTCCTTGTTGACAATGATTGCATAAAGTGTTGGTTGGTTTCTTGATCTGGGGTATTTATCTAACTGCTTCCCTTTTGCTGACTTTGACAAGGTTATCAAAATGTATGTGATCCATTCTTCTATTCCATAGCCAACTTTCATCTTCCTTTCCTAGGCAACACTTTTCATTTCCAATTTCACTTAATACATATATGTTGCTTGAAGTTCTCGTAGTTGTTGCAATCAATTTTCCTGAACCTTATTTTCTTATCTCACACTTTGGTGAATCAAAAGTAACTTTATAACCTTGGTCACACATTTGACTCACACTTAGAAGATTATGTTTCATATCTTCTACTAGTAGAAAATTTTCTTCCTTGGTATTCTTGTTCCCAATTCTGACTGTGCATTTTCCAATGATTTTAGTTAAATCATCATTTACAAAGGAGACCGATCCATATCTTTCCTTTATTAATGTAAGAAACTTGTCTCTATCACCTGTCATGTGTTTTGAACATCCACTGTCAACATACCAACCATGTTTCTTATGCTTAGCTTGTAGAGCGAGTGTGCATTATTCATTGCTATATTGATTATGCTTTCTTTTCCATGTCCTTTTCTGAGGTTCCTGCCTATGACCGTTTTTGCTCTGTTGTGTTTCTCTAGGAGGGTCTGTCATTCTTCAATCTTTGGCCATGTGTCCAAAGTTGTTACATTTGTAGCATTCCACTTCAGTGCTCAAAGATTCAAACCTATTGTAACTTTCTCTTTGTGTTTCACTAGGCCATCTTAGATAACCCGTTTGTGTATGACTTTCAAAGTTGTTTATGTTCCTGTTGTTAGCTCTGCAATTCACAGATTTATGTCCAAAATTATTACATGCATAACATAAACCAAAAAAGATAGTTTGATACCTAGGAGTTGAATATATTCTGAAAGGAGGTACTCTTATGAATCCTTCTTCTTCCTAAGGCCTATTTGTTTCTGTCGGTCGTTGATTCTGAAATCTGAATCTTCTTGGTGGAGGAGTGTCCCTGTAATTTTCTTTGTAGACCTTCCTAACCCCTTTGATTGTTTCTGCATAGATTTTTGGACATGTTTCTTGTTCTGTTTTTTTGGAGCTTGATCCATTTTCTTTCTGATTTTATCCAAATCTATACTTGCCATGATGAGGTTTTTGACTGTTGATAATGTCATTCAAAACTTTTGAGTTGTTCTGCATATTTTTCTTTTGAAATTCATTTCTTAATGTGACAATTTTTTCTTCCAAATTTCCAATGATCATGTCTCTTCATTCTAGCTCTTCTTTGAGTGCTTCTTCAATTCTTTTATCTTCTTCAATTTGAACCTTCAAATTTGTGATCATTTGTTCTAGTTCCTAAGTGTCTTCTTTCTTGTCTAGTTCTGCTTGTAGTTTCTTGTTTTTCTTCTTTTCTCTTCTGATAACTTCTATGGCACACAACAATTC
>SNQJ01S0020112.1:94504-125882 GCA_010110895.2 Picea sitchensis | reverse complement strand
CAATCTTGAATGAAGAGGATCCACAATGACTTGATGAACTAAATGGGGCTCTCAAGAATGATCTAATGCAGAATTCTCCATACAATCTTAGCCAATTCAAACCTCATTAACCTTGCTTAACCTTTTCCATGAGAGATCCTTCCTTATATAAGGGAGAGATAGATGGTTTAAGGAGATTAGGATGTTCCCACCAAATCAAAGAAGCGAGTAAGATCCCAACCATATGGACGCCACCTCATCTTCTAGAAGATCCCCTTCTATAACTTTCATGAAACTTGACCTTTTCTTAGTCTTCTGACATCGTTGCACCCTAGCTGTAGAGCAGATTGTGAAGACGTCGCAAGCCAACTTTAGAGCAGAGGGTGACGATCAGGAATCGTCGCACCCTGCCTATGGTGCAACCTGCGACAACCTTTCTTCATAAAGTTTTCAAGAAAATAAAGTCATTCACTTCCCTCATGGTAAAATATTCATTTTTGGGAACATGAACACATGTTGTCAATGGATTACGAGGATGACCAAAATAATGTGTAACAATGACTTTAGGAGGTGAGTTGCAACTCATCATAAAAATATAACTGAACCTATGATGGATGATTTTTCAATTACGTTGGACTCCTGACACCAAATTATAGCTAAGGGTACATATCCCTTCTAATTCCATTTCCTAGAAAATTGTTTGTTTGAGGATCTCCACAACTATCATTTTTCTCAGTAAGGCACAATGAAATTTATGAACTAGGGGTTGATTTTGAAGAAAACTATGTCGAGATATTGTGGGTAGTGTGGTCATGTGAGACTTGGACAAAAACACTTGAGGGATCTTGCAAAACTCAATTATATTTCTCAGATTGGATTTTATGCCCTTGGACCAAATTGTCAATGTGTCCTTGAATGGTTGTAGAAGGCGAGTTGCAACTCATCATCAAAATATAAACAAACCTCTGATGTGTGAGTTTTAAATTAATCTATACTCTTGACATTGAATTACAGATATGAATACCTATCCCTTGTGATTCCATTTCCCAGAAAATGTTTTGTTTGAGGATCTCCAGAACTAGGGTTTTTCTCAATGAGGCACAATGCAATTTTTGAACTAGGGGTTGATTTTGAAGAACACTATGTTAGGAGATTATGGGTAGTGTGGTCACATGGGCCTTGGACAAACACACTTGAGGGATCTTGCATAACTCAATTATGTTGTTCAGATTGAATTTTATGCCCTTGGACCAAATTGTCAATGTGTCCCTGAATGGATTTAGGAGGTGACTTGCAACTCTCCATAAAAATCTACTCAGGTCTCTTATTGATGAGTCATCAATTGCATTGGACTCCCAACACCTTAATATAGCTAGGGGCACATATCCTCTATGATTCCATTTCCTAGAAAATGGTTTGTTCGAGGATCTCCATAACTAGGGATTTTCTCAACAAGGCACAGTGCAATTTTTGAACTAGGGGTCAATTTTGAAGATCATATCTTGTTCTATGCCCTTGTATAAAATATAGGGTTTTTCACATTACAAATTAGTTACATGATGTAGAGGGAACTTCAATGCAATTTTAATTGGATAATCCTAGGGTTTTGATCTTCAATTCTTCTTTTGACTTTCGCCTCCATTGAAGGTGTTGTATTGAGTCGATATGCCCCAGAGGACGTTGCACTTGGAGATGATTGAACACCCCTTAGAGAGATGATGGACCCTTCTTTCACCTTGGATGGTGAGAATTATTGATGAAGATGTCATGCACTATGATAGTTTGATGATGGTGGGGTTGACCTACTACTAGGGAATCCATTTTGATGATGATTTGGGGTCCTTTGACGATGACATGTGACCTTATGATGAGGAGGTATTAATATTCACCATGATTTGCACCTTTTGATGAAAATACATAGTTTTTGGAGGCCCTTGAAGTCTTCTAGAGCATGGTGTCACCCTCATTGTGGCATCCTACACTCACATGTTTCATTCCCGAGGGAATGTTTTCGTGTATTAGCATGATTTATTATTGTTTGAGGCTATTTTGGGGGTTTCTTCATGTCTAGTGACTTGGAAAAGTTATCTAATGGTAATAGGGGTCATTTAGTCGTGGTGGTTGGTGAAATTTGTCATTAGGTCAAGATATTTTGTAAGGGCTAGTGATGATTATCATTAGATCAAGATCTTTGGAAGGGATAATTTTAAGGATGGAAATTTTTATTAAAATTTAAAAACGTGGACTAATCTTAATAGTCCTTAATACTCTAAAAGTCAAATGTTTGGTGATAATTTTGTAAAAATATTCAAATTTCTAAGGATTTTATATAGTTTCTATAAAATTTTGACTTTTTAAGGTAAAATAATTTTATTCTATGGAATTTGGGCGAAGTTTTTTGAGAAAAAATGGAAATTGGCGAATTTGTTTTGGGGAAAAACCATGGAAAGTTAGCCCATTTGCAAAATTAATCCCCTAAAATCATCTACGATCTTTGGTGATGGTTAGTTGTCATAATTTTTATTTTGAGATTTTTTTTTGTTGATGAGAATTAGGAGACTATTGCCAAGTTTAGCTGCAAAAATAGGAATTGGCGATGGGATTAAAAAGGTTGTCACATATTTTTTTTCCAAATCTCCTATGCATTGTAGGAACAATTTAGTGTATTTTTATGAAACAAAATCTTGCAATGTCCCCATGATGACAAGGAATAAACTAAGGACAATACCACAAATGTTAGTAGTGAATTTGATAGAAGTTTCTAGCGAAGTAGTGGGCAGGGCTTGCATCATCGACAATAGCAAGAAAAGATAGTACATAGTAAAGTTATGCCAAAAAGAGACCTAGGAGATCATTTTTGAAATGAATCGTGGGAATGCAAGGTGGTGTTTTCCACATGAAGAATAAATTGGTGATGTTAAATACTTTGTTAAAGACTATCTTGGAGAAGAATGGGATATTGTTCACATTGGTGGATTGAAGGCATAGTAATATTGGTGGAAAGATGAGACTTGCTCCAATGATATTTGTAGATGTTATTAACAAAGTCACTCATGAAGGCATATCCTTCTGTGCTAAGGAAAATTCACTAGTATTGGCATGCCATGAAGATGTAAAATTTTTCTTAGATAAATACATGATTATGGAGTATGAGAACTGCATCGAGGCAATTATCTAGAAAAACGTTCACTTGTGAGATGATCAAATAGTTGAAGAAATGGTTGGTAAAACCAAGAACTTGTTGAGTAGACTACAACTATGGAGAGGCCAACAAGATCAAGGTAATAAATAATATTTTTTAAGAAGTGCTTCATAGGGCCTATGTGAATTATACTTGAAGGATGTTGTAGGAGAGTAGTGTCCCATTGCAAATATGCTATTGAGTAAATGTATGGAGAGACTAGCTCCAGAAAACATACGAAAATGAAGTTTTCCCTAGAACCTTTGTCAATTGTAGAAGCAATTGGATATGTTTTAATTTTATTAGAAGGACTAGGCATTGATTTCAATAACTAAACAATGGCTGAACCAAGCACATCAATAGATTTGGAGACAGAGTGCAGTGGTGTTGCACCCAACCAATATTTGGTTGTCCAAGTCATTAAACATATTAAGGTAGTTCTTGATGGAGCATATAAAGTGTTTCAAGAGTTGTTATGTGAACATGGCCACTACACAATTGAGGATGAAGCCACCAATGAATGATAAAATGATTCATTGAAAGTACTTGAAGAGATGAAACAAGTAGGAATCGTGTTGAATCTTTAGATGAAGAAGTTGGTATGCTTTATCTTGATGATGAAGTTTGTGGTGGCAATAGTTGAAGATGATAATCCTCCTCTTATCATTTAGACAAGGTAATTGACATATCTTTAATGTCAATAAATGAGTCTAAGCAACGCAAATAATCCCTAGGACACTAGCTATCAAAGACAAAAGGTTGTTTAATAAAACTTATAATAAAAGAGAATGTTCTTCAACAATATTTTCAATTTGTAACAACATCAAGTTAGAAATCCTAAAATCGGTAAATACTTATTGGAAAAAATTTCAATCAGTGAGTATAATATTTATGGTATGATAAAAAATGATTATATGCATGTGTTATCATGAAATTAAACTAATTACTTTCAATATGCTCAATCCCTAGTGGTTGTAACAAAATTTATAACAACAACAAATAAATGTCTTAAAATGCAAAATGTTGAGCTTGAATGAGCATGAAAATGAAATAAAGTACCTAAACTAACAAGTTGCTTTGAGAGAGAAGGTGGAAATTGAGGTTTTATCTCACTTGAAAGTTAAACACTAGTGTTGTCTTGTTTCCTTGGGAAAAAATTTAAACTTAAAGAAGAATAGTTACTAAACCAAGTTGTTATGCATGACGAAAATCTAGCTCAAATATCATCCACCAAAACAAGATATAGAATCTACAAGATTATCCTCCAAAAGGTGTGCATACAAAGTACTAGGTGCTAGAGAAAAAGAGAAAAGAGAAATAGAAGTGATTTCCCACAAGTGGTGAGTTATGAATTTTCCATGAGGTAGCACTAGCCTCTTTATATGAGGAAAACATAACACTATAACCCTTCAAAGCCATAAAAATACAAATGATCCATGACACAAGTGAGATAGGTCAAGGTCAACCCCTCAAATAGCCTCCAGTCATTGATAGGTGAGGGGGTCAGAGGGTTACACCTAGTTCCAGTTGATATCATTTGCTAGACACTAGAGAAGAATTAGGATGACATCTAGGGTTTATAAGATTAAAAACTCTAGGGTTTGTTTCCTAGAACATTTAACCTAGGATTATGATTGGATAATCTTAGGGTTTTGATATTAAAGTCTTTTTTTTCCTTTAGCCTCGATTGAAGGTATTGAATTGACTCCATATGCCCAAGAATTCAAGATGGCACTAATATTTCTCAATTGCAAGTGATATAAAACCTTTGTTTATCTCTCTCTCTAACGATTTGCAAATTAACTGTTTGTAATCATCTCTAACATCGTCATTACTACAATAATTACATTTTCAACCATGAGGGCTTGTCATATTGAACTCAATTAATATAATTCCATCCTCTTTATTCATGAAAGAATTGGTGGATGGTTTACAAGTATTTTCATTGTTATTTTCCATATCTTCGTTCACTTTCTTGTTTATTTAGAGTTGGTATATTGTTGTTGTTGTAAACTTGTTACATTCTTAAACATTTAGTCTTATAATGGAGCTCTTATGCACACTTATGGAGCGATGTTGTGGACGATTTTATTATTTTGGTGGATGTTTCATGAAACTAGAGTTTCTTCATGCATAGTGACTTGGTATAGTATGTTTTCTTTTCCAAGTGGTCTCTCTCGCTCCCAACAATTTGTATTATATTTAGGATTTTCATTTACATCTTCATGTCCTTTGTTTTCAAAGTACCAGATTCGTTTACCTAACAACGTTATTTATTGTTCATGTTTCATTGCAAATTGACCCCTTTCTCCCATCACATGATCGAAATATTACATGATTTGTTGGTAGAAGTTACAGTCTCTTTCTATCATCAACACATTTAATTACAACTATTCCTATAAATATTTTGAAATAAATACACATATCATATAACTTGGTCAATGTTTATGTCTAATGATGGAATATTGCAAAGACATCATAATGTTGCAATGCCGATAATGCCCACTAGTACCTATGGAAATGGATGGTGTTGGTGTTGTTGTTGTTTCTCCCATGCAAAATCAAATTTCAACCATGTTTGTAATAAAAGATGATGAGGAAAAAGAACTTATTGACATCATTTCCATTGAGGGGAATTTGGATGGATAGTTTTCGAAGTTACACATAGACTATGACAACCATGGTTCTTCCATATACAATACATTAGATATTTTCATGTTCTTTCAACTGGTACTTCTTAGTGCAATATTGTTTTTCATAGATAAAATCAATGGGTCGGCTAGGTGTGAGGGTTGGTGGATTCCACTCATTCTATTAGCCCTTTCCTACAGAACAATCATTCTCAACCTACTCCACTCGAGATAGTAGGTAGAACCATTCCCAAGGCCATGAAACATCATCTTCTTGTCTAAAAATCTAACTCAGCATTTAAACATGATCCTTTTAGTGGCCATACTTCAAATCATTTATTACATACTCAAGTTGATCAATTAGCAGAGACGATAGGAAAATGAAGGGCTCTCATTGGTTTCCAAAAGATGCATTTCTGAACTAATTTTGGGCTCAATTTTCTCCCATTAGTCTATAACAGACATACTTTTCTCATTTACATAGGAAATTGATTACAGGTTCAAATCAAAAGTAAAATAGGGTGAATTAGAGGAAAGAGGCCATTAGAAAATGAATATATACTTGGAATATCGTTATTTTTGTAGTGGCAAGTAACATTGATCTTCTTCCTCCTCTTCTTGCAGTCTCTTTATATTTGTAAGCATTATCTATGTAATAAACTATAAAAGGGAGGCAATTAGGCCCAATATTGAGATTGTATAGTCTCCTTTGGTGGCATGGTTGCCTTAAATAAATGTTTTTTTCAAAACAAATATTTTATAGTAGCCACCCTTAGAGATACTATTTTATAAATGGATTGTTAGATTTATTTTGTAATTAGAACTAAGGTTTTTTCCATTAGTGAAATAATAAATCTATCAAGTTATAAGTGCGTTCATCTTCATTTTCTATCTCACAAGGTGTTGAATAAACCAATGAATCTATGCTTGTCTTAACCATTTGGTTTTTGTATCTAATGAATATAGCTTAAGAATGTAGTTTATTCTTATCATATATTTGTTTATGTTCTTATAATTATTTGTCAAGTAAAACTAGATCATGGTACCCAATGTTCAGAAGATCATTTCTATGGATGAAACTTGCTAAAAACCATTGTTGTTTGGATTCTTTCTCACCTCCGAAAACCACAACTTAACCTATCTTTACCTTGTTTTAAATAAATTGTAAAGACAACACCACACACAATCTTTCCCCTGTGATAAATCCAATATGAGCTTCATAAAAAAAACTTGTTCTAGTGTGTCAAGAGAAAGAAGTAACTTTAGGATATATCAAGGGTACGCCCCCATTTCTACCAACGATTGGATCAAAATTCTAGAATGACATAAGAAGGTGATTCTACACATTATGCCCCAACATTGAGACTCCAATTAGGAGTGATGGGGAATGATATGTGGTACAATGAGGTATTCTAAAAGTCTAAAGGAAGTGAGGGGAGAGAAGGGAAGAGGGAAAAATGGGGAAAGAAGAGAATATAGGAGGGAAAAGAGGGTAGATAGGGTAGGGAAGATGTAAGAGATAGAGGAGGAAGAGGAAGAAGAATTGAAGAAAAACAGAGGGGATAAAGAGGAAGAGGAAGGATGAGAAGAAGAAGAGGAGGAGGAAGGAGGAGGGTAAGAAGAAGAAGAAGAGGGAGAGATCAAAGAAGAAGAAGGAAATGAAGGAGAAGTTGAAAAACATGTGGGGGAGAAGAAGGAGAAGGAAAAGGAATAACAAGAAAGGATGATCTAGGTGGCCATTTGCATTTTCTGTAATCTCAAATCCAATCCTAAAACATATAGTCATATTTACAATAATTTTTAGGTCCAAAAATTTTGGAATATTTTTCAAGTACTAAACAATATTTATGGGTTTTCATTTCAAGTAGGGTAGAATCCAAAGACATCCCCTCTTTGGACCCCCTTTTTTTTAATAAATACTATCAATATCTTTATAATGAGATAAAGAATACCCCAAATGGAGTTCGTATGAGAAAAGTATAGCCCTAAGAAGTTGGCCTACCAACTAGGCTCCCTTAGGCCCATAATCCTTTTGCCACCTTAGCTTCTAGGGTTAGGGATTTTGGATTTTTGGGTTCTTTCCTCTTAGGATTTTTGGACATTATGATATAATGTAGTTTCATCCTCTTGTTATGACAGTTTTGTGAATAAAATGATAATGTTAATACAATAAAGAATAAAGTGGTAGAACTCTAAATTTTGTTAGTTTTCCTAGTTAAACGTTTCCAAAGTTAATATCTATATATTAAATATATATGTTTGCTTTCTATTTTTCTTAAAAATATGTATTCATTTATTAACTTATAAAGGATTAAAAATTAAAAAACAAAAAAGAAGGAGAAAGAGTAAAAATAGAGGAAAAAGTTAACACCCTCCATACATATAAACCGCTTGCATCTAATCTCAACCATACAATTTATATCGAATAGGGAAGAGGTGTATCCATCCATATAAATAATCATATGATAAATCTATATCATCAAGTTTCAATTATAAAAAAATTTGACAACTATAATACAATCTTTCAAAATCCATAAATACTATTCCAAAACTATTGTAAAGCCTCTTTTTAATATTTATGGTCATTCACAACATCCAAGATGAAGGCATGCATATGGTACGCCTTTGAAACCTTGAGGGATTTAGTAGGTAATAAAAGTCAAGTATGTTGGAATAATGTCGAAATATCAACTATTTGTTAGAGTTGGTTTCAGGGTTGTTATAGCTGTATTCATTTATAGCTTCTAGGTTGTTTTCAGATCCACAAAGATAGGGGTTTGTTATAGGCTTACCTAGCCTATTTATTTGTAAAGTTATCAAAGAAGTAATACAATAGATTATGTGGTATAGACTCGGTGATGTCTTATTGGCCTCACTGATGATGAGATTAATTGATCATTTTTGTAATTTTGGTATCAAAGCACATTGTGAGAGTGGTATATACATTATCAGGAAGGCGATCTAAGGAGTGATTAGTTGCTATTTGAATTGATTTGTTATTTGATCTGACTAATGCAAACCTAAAACATAATAATGAACAACTTAGTTACCTTGAATACTAATTTCTACATTATTCCAACACTCCCCTTAATGGAGAAATGGATTTTTCTACCAAACATAACAGAGAAAAAACATAACATGCTTGCTGGTCTCAGTCTCAGCTAAGCTTACCAATTAACAATTTCATCTTAACCTTTCTTGAGCTTAGATAGTGATGTAGACTATGTGGCTTGCCTTTCCTCCATATATGTTTCATCTTGACTTTTTTCTGCTTCATAGCCCTTTTTGTTTTGTTCCTCGGCATTTTGGAATTTGTCTTTTGATTATTGTTCTTTGTCCTTAACACTTTTGCATTTTCTTTGTCCCGAGAACATTTGTCTTTAATGTTCATAAATGCTTCCAACTCCACATAAATAAGTTGCTCCCATTTATGGATACAATCAACAATGTCCTGCTCAACGGACTTTTGCAACATTAGCTCATAGTAATATTTTATTTCTTGAGGACTCCACTTTATAAAAACCGACTCAATTTCTATATCTGTAACACAATCTTCTTCTTCTTCAGTGTCCATACAATCCTCATCATAATCTAATGTTTCTTTTCATTCATCATAATATGGATTTTGAATCCATTCCTCAATAAATTATAATTCTTCATCAAACTTATATGGCACTTCACCTAAGTGCTTCACATCATATTCTTCTTTAGTAAACCCTGCACACTCAAAACATTCATTAGAGTATCAATATAATTTTTGCTCATTTCATTTTTCTCTTCTAAGAGAGCTTTTTTATTTTCTCCTCTTCATCTTCCTTCTCTTCCTTCTCCAACAATGAAGTTGTCTTCCACTTGATTTGTGTATGCAATTGGACCATTCTTCTCACCAAACAACAACTCACCAATAAGATGTTTCTCATGCATCAATTTGACCACTCTTCATTAGATGAATTGTCTTAATCAAATATGACTTCATGTCTCTCCTTCAAAGAGATCTTCCTCATCAAAGTTTTCATTCTCATTATCACAATTAGCTACATACATACTTTCATCATCAATCATTGCAATCTCAATGCTACCATTTTCAGTCGTTATTTCAGTTATAGGCATCAATACAATCATCATTATTCATGTACATCTTACTCCATCAGTTGGAAGTTTCCTCAATACAATCATCATTATTCACATGTACATCTTCTCCATCAATTTCAGAAGTTTCCTCATACAGAGATGCATTTGTTTCAAATTCATCATTCAACTGTATGTCTATACAGTGGGGTTCATTCACAACAATCTGGCTAAGTTCAGTTTCACCCATATAAGCTTCTTCAAATGCACTGATATGCTCCAAAGTGTTTATTCCCTCTGCACCATACTTCATTTCTATTATATCCCCCAAAAAATTTGCATTCTCTATTTCACCAAATTCATATAACACAGCAGACAAGATGTCATTATTCAATGCTGAACTAACAAGATATAATGTTAATTTATCTCTTCTCTTCTCAGTAGGATCTTCATAGCCATTTTGAACAAGTTCCCATAAATCTACTGATCCAAGTAAACCTTCCATTTTCATTTTCCAAAGATCAAAATTTTTACCTGAAAATGATGGTAAAACTGGTATTAACCTTTTCAATATTGCATTGATTTCTTCATCTTCATCAATCTTCTGAGATAGCCACTCAGTTCCCGCTCCACTGTCATGTTGACCCATCCATTGTCAAGGAGTCGACCATAGTGAAATCGACGATTGTAAGCCTAGTTGAGACTTAGACCAACAGGCATATTATTCATATTACTTGGAGTGTTCAGAATCCATTTCTCCATTAAGGGGAAGTGTTGGAATAATGTCGAAATATCAACTATTTGTTAGAGTTGGTTTCAGGGTTGTTATAGTTGTATTCATTTATAGCTTCTAGGTTGTTTTTAGATCCACAAAGATAGGGGTTTGTTATAGGCTTACCTAGCCTATTTATTTGTAAGCAATTTATCAAAGTAATACAATAGATTATGTGAGTGTAGACTCACTGGTGATGTACCCTTGTGGCCTCACTGTTATTGAGATTAATTGATCTTTGTTTTGTAATTAAGTAAAGATAAGGTAATGGTAGGCCCGTGAGACTTTGGGGGCTTTAGTAAGTAATCAAAGTCGAGTAAAGATAAGGTGTGAAAATGACTTTCCAACAATATTGTGGAGTCTCTTTTTAATTTTTAATTAATAATGTATGGGTGAGAGCATTTTGATTATTATTTTTATAAATAAATAATTTAGAAATTATTTTCTATAATAATATAATAAAAATTAAAATAATTTAAGTTTATAAATTTATAATTGATTATTAAAATTTCCATTTAAAAAGCAAAAAACACAAATGTTCATTTTTTTATATATAAATAAGGTATGTGAATAATACTTTATTAGTATCTTTTTATTACATAATTTCATAATAATAATTTAAAATTTTATATAATTTAAGTCATTTCAAAATAATGTATTTTATTATATTATATATGAATTATTTACTAATTAAATTAAATATTTAAATGTTTTTCATAATATAACACTTTATATAAAAAAACAAAAATCCTAATTAAATTAAATATTTAAATGTTTTTCATAATATAATACTTTATATAAAAAAAAATCCAAATGTCCATTATTTCTTTATATAAATAGGGTATGTGAATAATACTTTATTAGTATTTTCTCTCGAATGGGGTGCCACATTGCAAATCGGAGCCACGTGGGATAATGCCGAGACGCAGTATTAATGCATCCATCGATGACCATCCACTCAGTTATTAACCCACCATGGATTGGTGCAGCCATACCCAGGCAATGAGCCCCTTCGCGCAAGTGAACAGTACTGGGCATCAGCGCACTCAGCAACAAGCCTTAATGGCTATGGCGGTCGCACTTTCCCTCCTCCTTATCACCAGCATTGACAGAACAAAGCGACATTCGTCCATCGCAGCATTTGAATTCCACTAGAGCAGCAACAGTTCATTCCACCAGAGCATCAGTTTGAGGTCCCGTTGAAGCTCTGGAGTAGAGCAGTCCATTCGCAAGGAACCCTGGTCATCTCCACGGTCTCCACCATGCCCAGAGCAAGACGAAAGTCACGCAGGGGTGCCGCTTCGTACATGGTCGAATCTCGACGCCAGAGACAGAAGAAGTTTGAGCAGGCACTGGCCATGGCGTCCATCCAAAGGCACAAGAAACCACGAATGCCTCCAATAGCGTACGTGGAAGAGATTCCCTTGGAGGACGCCATGTAGAGCTATCCCAAGCTCCCTCTGTTCACAGTCCCGGACAATTGGAATCCACCCACAGAGTTTGGCTCCGACAACAAGCCTCCGCCTACGGGCAATCCGCTTGGTCCCAAAGCCAACAACCCAGAGGAGCATTTCACCACTTGTTATGTAGAAGAAGAGAGCCCATCCCGCATCCAGGGAAATAGAGACTCACCACCTGGTGCACCTATGGAGGCAGCGACCCAGTTTTCCAACCGACCGGCACATGCAAGTGATGGCGCAACAGAGCCCATTCCCCCCGCTTCCGTCGACAGCCACTGGCAGGAACAACACCTCTTCACCGACTCGGGGTACCTCACTCTCATCTTCGAGCTGAGGAGTCTGTTGGATGACCAGGTCTTTCGCCTCGCCCGAATTGATCAACGGCTCGACATGCTATTCGCGGTTCACTCCAGAGCTCTTCCAAAGCGGCAATTCCCAATGTGTGCGCAGGCCTACACACTTCCAGCAGGGTGGCGACAACACGGGGACGAGGACGAGTGCACAGGCTAAAAGGTTCAATGATGTTCTTGGTTAGGAATTTCTTTTTTTGTTTCTGAACTAAGCTTCGGCCCAGTTAGTTCTTAGTTTTCTTATAACTAGTTTATGGCATACAGTTTAAACTTAATGGGTGGCAGTCTTGGTTTCCTTTGGGCATGACGAAACACTGTTAATTTTGTTCGCTGGGAAACACATGGCACAGGATGCCCAGCTGTCTCGATTTCCTGTTTAGGTGGGACTGTTGGCATCGCAAACAGTCATTATAACTTGATTATGCTAATATAACAGATCCTATCCTTTTTTACTTAAAAAAAAATACTTTATTAGTATTTTCTTATTACATAATTTCATAATAATACTTTAAAACTTTATATAATTTAAGTCATTTCAAAATAATATATTTTATTAAATATTATATATGAATTATTTACTAATTAAATTAAATATTTAAATATTTTTCATAATATAATTTTATAATAATAATTCAAAACTTTATGTAATTCAAGTCATTTCAAAATAATATATTTTACTATATTAAATATAAAGTATTCATTAATTAAATTAATATTTTACTATATTAAATATAAAGTATTCACTAATTAAATTAAATATTTAAATTAATTGTTTAAATGTTCTTCATGATAGATGAAATAGATGAAGTATTCAAACTTTTCAAAAACCTCATCTTTCAGTGATCACAAGTATATAACTTTTAATTGTTTATTATACTTGTTGATAGGTATGGTATATAGCTTTGAGTTAGGCTTGACTTTCTATTAGTTCATGGTTGACCAAAAAATATACACCTCTTTATCTAAAGTTTAAAAAAAATAATGATTTATTTTAAATTTCAAATCTCATTTATCTGAGATCTTAGTGGCCAAAGACTTTGAAGTCTTATCGTTGCCTTCACTCCTCCAATGTTATTATAATAAATATTTATGTCATCTCATCATTTCATCCATACTCCTTCTCTCCCTATCTCCTTAAACAATACTTTCATTATTACATTCGACAAGTATATGCTACCTAATAACCTTGTTTAATTTCTTAGCATGTCTTATCATTGTTTACACATTTAGTATTTCCAATATTAAATAAGTATTTCCAATATTAAATACTTGCCACATTTAATTTCCAAATAACAATAAAGGCTCTACAATATAGTTGAAAAGTCATGTAGTGTTTATGGATTTCGCACCTTATCTTTAAAAAAACTTTGATTTCGTACCGAAGAGGAAACTGCGTGTTTCTGGATTTCTCACCTTATCTTGACTTCACTTTGATTTCGTACCGAAGACGAAACGGACCTACCATCTAGCCACCTTGATCTTCAAAGCCGTGAACGACCATAAATACTAAAAAGAGAGTCCACAATATTATTGAAAAGGCACGTTCGATTTACGGATTTAAAAAAATCAAAATTAACTTTATAATAAAGAAATGTGAAAGTTCAGATAAAAATTAGATTTTTTTTTTTTGAAATTTTTGCTGAATATTTTAGAGTATTTTTCTATAATTAATGGATAGTAAAGGAGTAAAGAGTTGATTTATAGATTTTAACAAAAAACAAAAAACAAAAAAATTGATCCCTAACTTTTCCAGTTGATCATTCTGAAAATCTCACGTGTTACTGAAGACCAATTGAACTAACCTTTAAGCTAAAAAAAATTAAATTATTTATTCTAATTTATATAAAATTTTAAAATAATTTATTATCAAATTAATCTTTAACAAATCACACTTTTGTTTTGGGCTGCGACTAAACAAAATGCACTTAAAACAACTTTAATATGCAAAATTCAAGGATTAAGTTGGTGGTTTTCCTTTCGTTAAGATAATGATAAAACCCAATTAACACATACATCTTAACAAAATAAAAATTGGACAGTCTGAACAATATGAAATCGAATCTGCTGCTTTTGATGGATAGACGGAGATTGGAAATTACGGGGTGACCAGCTCTTGGATTACTCACGAGTTGTGGGCTTTGCAATTTTGACTGCTCGCGTTCACGATTGTTTCTATCCTTGATTTTGATAAATAATTGTTTTGAAACGTCAATGAGACTTGAATATTAAAATCATTATACCTGTCAAATCGTGAACAATTTTTTAACTCCGAAACTAATCAGGATTAAGAAAAAGCAAATTTGAATCAACACCCTCGAAATCCACAAAGAACCTTAACATATTTCACACAATTGTGGAACTTCCACACAATAGTACGTGATTTTTCCACACAATTGTGGAACTTCAATTGTGGTTCACAGCTTCGAAGACTTTAAGGCGCGTAGACGGTCGGCGCGAACGCGTAAGGACTTTAGATTTCATTAGATAATCAAAGTCAAGACAAGGTCTGGCTTATGTTCCTGTTGACAATGAAAAAGAGAATGGACATTGGAGATTTCTGCGAAGCCTTCAATTTTGATTCCTCATGAGTTAGCAATGCATCTTGTCTTGACTGACTTCGATTGACTTGACTTCAATAAAAAAGTGGGTTGTTCTTCGGTCTATTGATTAACCCTATACTATCGTTCTTTTTATATCCGTGCTTCAGAGTTGAGTGGAACAGTCATTTCCATTCTCTCCATTGCCCAATATTGGCCATGGCAACCCTAACGAATATCTACTTCCGTGGAAGGGATTCTAGATGCTCTGTCTTCATACTACTCTACATTAGTGTTGTGCTGCCGTTGATCATTACAATTGATGCACTAGTTCAAAGAGATCATAGATTTACGTGCTACAACGACAGCAGCTATGCTGAAGGCAGTCATTTCGAGAGCAATCTGAATACAGTCTTGCATGGTCTGGTTCAAAACACTCCCCAAAGTAGGTTTAACACTTCTGTTTATGGCCAAAGTCCAGACCAAGTATATGGCCTCCTCCAATGTAGGGGAGACACAACAAAGGACCAATGCAACTATTGCTCCAAAGAAGCAACTAGTAGCATTCGACAATATTGTGGGAAGGCCTTCGGCGGTATCATTTGGTTAGATTTGTGCTACTTACGTTATAATAACTCTCCCTTCATCGGACAACTGGATACTTATAATCGGTGGTCTATTTACGAGGAAAAGAACGTCTCCAGCCCCGAGGTCTTTAGCGGGAATCTTGAGGACCTATTCAACGATTTGTCAGCTAAAGCAGAGTATGGATCTAGTACTCTATATGCTTCCGGAACAAGTAATAAACTCAGTCCAAACATTTCCGCTCTGGTCCAGTGCAGAAGAGATATGTCTGCTGACAACTGCAAAAGCTGTTTAACAGAAGTAACCACTTATATTTTGGGAGAGTTTCCTGGAAGTCAAGGAGTTCAGTGTTACACGGGAAGCTGCATAGTGAGATATGAAATATATAGTTTCTTTTGGTCACCGTCCACTGCGGAAGCTCCAGCTAATAAGCCGGTGCCCACACCTTTGAGTAAGAGTACGCATTTAAACAAAATACCCACAATTTTAGGTGTTGTTGTTGGCGGCGGCTTGCTTCTGGCGCTATTGCTATGCCTGTTTACAACTCGGAGAAGATTGAAGTCTGCAATATATCGAAGGGGATACGAAGGTATTGCATATGATTATATGTTCCCGTTTGCCATACTTTGTTTTTTTTTTTGCGGGGCGGGGAGGGGAAGGGTCTATAACAGAGAACTTTGTTTGGGAAATGTCATGTCATGTGCTGGGCCGGTTCTTAAGGCATTTTGACTAGCACATACCAATCTAAACGCGGTTCTGACCATACCGAAATCCAGGGTTGCATATGGTCAGACCCCGATTTACATGGGTATGTGCTATCGCCATATTCAGTACATCGTGTAGATTCAATACACTGCTACATAGATAGGCGCCAATTTACACATTATTTAGTTTTTGCCTCAGTTATATTTTCTGATGTAGATGTGTGTTTCGATTGCATAGTTCATGAGCAAGTCGAGGAAGACACACTAGTCGGTGAGGATCGACAGATAGTGGCGTTTAAGATGGAAACATTGGTAGCTGCTACAGAAAATTTTCATGATGATAACAAGCTCGGAGAGGGAGGATTTGGCCCTGTGTACAAGGTAACATAGGCTAAGAAAGCTTCTACCAGTTTTTAGAAACTTAAATTAGAGTAATAGGCTCACCGCACCCTTGACCGTTGGATGTAAATTATTAGTTTGAAAATAAAAATATAGTAGAAAGACAATTATCCTTAAATACTTCCTAAAATCTTCTAACGGATCTTTTGCATGACTCTCTCAGGGAGCTACTCACGATGGAAAAGAAATAGCTGTGAAGAAGCTGTCCTTAACTTCTGTGCAAGGAAAAAAAGAATTTATGACTGAAGTCAAGCTTGTCGCCAAAATTCAGCACAGAAATCTTGTGAAGCTACTCGGCTGTTGTGCCGAGGGATTAGAAAAGTTGCTTGTATACGAGTACCTACCGAATAGCAGCCTCGATAAAATCTTATTCGGTGAGTAACTTCAATTTTATTTATTACTTTTGTAGATAAAAAGTATTGATGTCAGGATAATTAATTAGTGTTCTGCATGGATACAGATCCAATCAAACGCAAAGAGCTTGATTGGCAGAAGCGTTACAACATCATACTGGGAGTGGCACGTGGGCTTCTTTATCTTCACGAGGATTCTCAACCCAGGATTATTCATCGGGATATCAAAGCAAGCATTCTCAACCCAGGATTATCCATCGGGATATTAAAGCAAGCAATATTTTATTAGACGAAAAATGGAATCCTAAGATAGCAGATTTCGGCTTAGCAAAACTTTTTCCTGACAATGAGAGTTACGTTAGCACCTTGACAAAAGTGGCTGGAACCCTGTAAGGATTTCACTTTCTAACACAGCACTGCAGTTTCCTTTGTTTATGGGAATTTACAGTCTCGGTTAAGCTTTCACTTTCTTAAATATAGCACTGCAGTTTCCTTTGCAAGTAACTTTCACTTTATCATTACCCAATTCTTAATTTTTTCCTTATTATATAATCTTTGATATACTCATACAGTGGGTATATGGCACCAGAGTATGCTATGCATAGCCAATTAACGGCAAAAGCTGATGTCTATAGCTTTGGCGTTCTTCTCCTGGAACTTGTCACGGGAAGGAAGAACATGGACTATAATTTGTCACCTGAAATGCAGAATCTTTTACGATGGGTGAGAAAATGTTTCTGTTGTATTTCCTACGGAGCATATCTACGACCATGTTATTAATTCATCTATAAACGGTTAGCGAAATATGAGATCAGAGATTTCACTGCTCATCTATTTCGATATAGATTCCTTATCTATTTGACTTCTGTACTCGCGAAAATTAAATTAAGGCCGGTCTCATGGATCTGCGTCCATCATGTATATATATATAGCTTATACTCGAAATGACTAACCGTTGTGATTATGCAGGTATGGAGATCATACGAAGGAGGAAATAATGTTGAGATTGTTGATCCAGTAGCAACAATTGAAAGTTGCGATGAGGAGCAAGCGTTGAGATGCATTCATATTGGTCTTTTGTGTACACAAGTAGATTCATCGCTTCGTCCGCCGATGTCTACAGTCACTCTGATGCTTTCATCTCATTCTGTCCCGTTACCGGACCTCACAAACCCTGTTTTCGCCAATTCTGATGGCCGAATTAACATGAGTTACAGCAGTTCTATCTCTGGGTTGTCACGTGCTTCTGCAACCACATCATCCTCTTCGTCGGATCTGGTTCCTGCTCCTCCATCTAACGCCTATTCTTCTAGTATTGAATTGGTACCTAGGTGATATTGATTCGTTAGGTTTCATGAATGTGATATCGTTCGGTTTCATGAATGTAACATCGTTAGGTTTCATGTTACACTTGTAACATGACTGCATTAATGTAATATTGTTTATTTCATGTTCGTACAGTTTGGGCTTCAGTGTGAGTGTTTACTCCTCCTTAGAGGTATTGTTACGGGTTCGAATAACGAGGGGTAAGGTATATCCAGCTACATGTAGTTTCATTTTGATGATGTCAACATTTTATATATATGTAATGGAATAACTTCTTTGCACACATGCAATTCATATGATATTTCTTTTTTGCACACATGTAATTCATACCATATTTTCTACGGTATAAAAGAAAATTCAACTTAATTCGTAAGATATGAAGTTTATATAGAAATTTGTTGGCAAGAATTTTACATATATCCTAATTTTAGTTAAATCATATTTAACTGATTATAAGCATTAAGTAGAAATATATGTCATTTATATGATATTTTTTCTAGTATAAAAGAAAACTACACTTAATTTCATTTGGAGGAAATGACTTCATACAAATATATCTTGGAATTATATTCACCACAAGCTCACCTGGAATTGTAGTATTGAGAAAAAGAGAGACTTGTTACACTTGTTATTCTTTATGGATGTGAAGTCTAGGTAGTAGTATCTCGTAAGTGAACTGAGAAAGATAGAGAAAATACAAAAGAATTCAACCTATAATCTCAAAGTTAAAGGAAATATGCCTCTATCCCATCCTCTCCTTAGAAACAAGCCTCTCCCCCATTGAGAGCATGCATATGACTAGATACCCACGTATATAAGAACAAGCAACAACATGGAAGACAAGAGGCTTACTAAAATTGCTTCAAAATCGAAGTCATAACCACCATCAACTCATAAGGATGGCATAAAGATGCCCTCGGTCTTCAAGTTAAACTATTGGGGAATCATGAAGACACCCATTTTGCATAATAAATATATTATTAAAAAAAAAAACTTCAAATCAAAAATTTAAGGAGAAAATGGTTTAGAGAAAAATTAAGGTATTATAATTGTCTATATAATATGTATGTAAAGAAAAAATAAGCATTGCTAAGATAAGAACAAATTCTCATGAACTCCAGAGTGAACCATGTTAGTCAATTCCTAAACACCATGGATGAAAGAGTGTCACCTTGTGACACTAAGGTTGAAGATGAAAGCACTTTCTCTTAGATTGCTGAGCCTATACCCATATAGATTTCCTCATTTTCAAAATATCTATCACACTACCAACCTTCCACCTCTTAACTCAACAACAAAGTACAGATCTTGGAAAGTTTATCTTAATGTTTTTGGAACACAAAAGAAAAATTCTAAATAACCCAAGTAATCACTTACCCCTCTTAAAGTCTGATAGACCAATTCGGGTCTTGGAAGTTAATCATCACCATCATCATCATCATCATCATCATCATATAGAATATTTGTTGGCAAAAATTTTACATATATCTTAATTTTAGTTAAATCATATTTAACTGATTATAAGCATTACTTCAAACATATTTTGGTTAAGGATTTTTTTTTAATGGTATTTTATATTTTTTATGTATTTATTTTCAATAAATTATTAATTATATTTTATTAAAAATAAATCTAATTTAAATATATATTTATTATTTAGTTAAAAGCTAAGTTGTGGGGGAGGGCTCCCCTTCGCTCCCACTCCTGAAGCACACCCCCAAAGGGAGCGTTCAAGGAGAATGCTCTCTAGGGTGCTCTTTGAATGCTCCCTTCTAGGAGCATTTTTGGGAACGCACTCCTTAGGGAAAAAAACGCTTCATACCTTAAAAACGCTCATTTCCTTAAAATGTCTCATAATCATGCTTGAAAGCGGAACTTTTGGGTGAATATGATGGTGATCATATTCCTAAAGGAGACATGCCACCCCCATCCACTAGCAACATTCTAAATGCATCAATGTTGTCTTTGTATTCAAATCGTCCATTGTCACGTGGGGGGCATTCAGTTGTTGGTCGTGTTCCACGAACACTTCCACCTACTCCTACTACTCTTCTTCAAAGATCATGGGAAAAGAAACTAGAAGTTTCTCATGGAAAGAGGAAAACTTAGAGCATAGTACTTAGTACTCGGTACTATATATTAGATTTATTTTTTTGTTCCTTGTTTAGAAGTAGTCTCTAGAACTTAGTACTTTGTCTTGACTCTTTATTTTATCTTATTCTGTAAACAATGAAGTTATGAACATTATATGGAAATTTACCTTTGAAGTTTGAAATTTGGACTATTGATTGAATCTTACAACTCTTTGGTAATGAATATGATGCTCTAGAGTCTATTTCATTTTGTGGTTGATGTTGTCTGTTAGTATGTTACAATCTATTGATGGCAAATATTTATGATTGATGTTATATGTGTACTAAATGGTTGTTGATTTAGTGATCATCACTAATCCATTAGTTAAATGATCTTATATCTATGTTTTCATGTTTTTTGCAATAGTTTCGACATTCTGCATGTTTATATATATATATATATATAAGAAACGCTCTTGAAATGCTCTCGCTCCCGGATATTTTTGAAAATTTTCGCTCCTTCTCTCGCTTCTTCTCCCTGCTCCCAACAATCCTCGTTAAGAGTAAATTTTCAAAACATATACTTATACTCTATTAGAGTATATTCATTTTAATTCCTAATTTATCATGTGTAGAGATTGATCAAATCCCTCTAGGTGCAAACCTCCTTTTAGAGAGAAAAACTTGAGGAATGATTTGCACCTCGAGGGATTTGATCCCTCTTGACCCATGATAGATATGTAGTTAAGATGGATCTACTTTGGAGCCTCGAATTTTTAGATGATAATCATTATATATCTATATATGTTTTAGATGAACTTGATACTTTGAAATTTACATCATTATAAATACGAATAATAACAAAGTAACAATTTTTAGCGATGAAGATGTTGAATAATAAAAGGATGGAATGAGTAAGATATTGAATAACATATATAGTACATCATATCACTAAGAATTTGTATGATGAATATTTTGAATAATTCATATCACCCGACCTCATGTATGAATAACTCATGCATGCTTGTTTCACTGATTTTCTAGAGCTCTATTACGTGCATGTTATTGTACATTACTTCAATCCCTTCATCTATTGAAGATGCATCATTAGTGACTTCATACCCAAGTGAGGCTAAATTTGGAGGGTAGCTTTGTGCCACAACATAGAAAGGATGCCCTTAGAAAGTGGCATGTCAGTGTGAGGTTTTCCACTTTAAATTTATGGTTGGCTTACTTGTCATCTTGAATGTCTCATAGTCCTATGAATTCCCTTGTAGTGCCAAGTCCTCCTTTGGGTTGAAAAATGTATTCGGAAGTGACACTCATTATGCTTTTCATGAAGTTGGGCATTGTAGTGAATTGTTTAGCAGTTGGGTACAACATTTAGGTCAAAGTTGGATAATGAATTCATCTTCAAGAAAAAGATTCACCAAACAAAGTGTACTTGCTCTGAAATTTGAATGACCCTTCTTCTGATATCTTTTCTTGAATTTACCTATTATCAGACCTGACAGGTGGAGTGTAGCTATTGTCAATGTCGGTAGAAGAGACACAACCAAAACACTTAAATCTTGTGGAATTAGAATTTATTGGGAATCTTAGAGCCCAAGTAAGTCATCAATGCAAGTTTCACACAGAGGTGCCTAGAACAAAATTGTTTCACCTTCTGCCACTTGATGTTGTCTTAAGTTGTGATTCATGTCAATAAAGAGATTCAATGTTAGTTGTTAGGGGTTGGCAGGAGGCGTGTAAGGTACCATATCTATTATAATAATAAAAACCACAAATATTGCATTAAATGCCAGGGCAACAAAATATAGAGAATAACAACATTGTAGAATGGTAGTTGGATCCCAGGTGGCATCTTCTGCTTGTATATCCTTCCATTGAACTCAAATGTCCTTGTTGGTGTGTTGATGGAGACAACGCTCGTGTTGGTACATAAATGCATGTGGTTTCAACCAAATGGATCCTTCTTCATCCAACTCAGGGAGATTGGTTTGAGTCTAGCACTTAGTTCCAATACTTTCTTTAAGCATGAGACATGAAAAACATGATGAAGCTTAGAGTGAATGGGAAGAGCTAAATGATAGGCCATGGGCCCCACTCACTTGAGATTTATAGAAGGACCATAAAACTTAAGGGTGAGTTTCTTACAGTGTGCATCTTTGAGTGAAGTTAGTTTATAAAGTTGCAGATGAAGAAAAACATGGTCCCTTTCAACAAATTGATGTTCTAAACAATGCTAATATGCTTGTTGCTTCTTTGTGATTCCATTCCATGGACAAATTCTCTTTGAGGGTACAGAGAATGGCCTCGCAGACTATAAGAGTGTTGTTGACCTCCTGAACTATGGAAACACGTGGAACGTATGAGAGAAATGATGGGTTTTTCCCGTGAACCGCTTCAATGGGAGTCATGAGAGTAGTAGTATGGTAAGGTGTGATGTACCACCATTCAGTGATAGGAAACCACTAATCCCACTGAGTTTGCCAGTTGGATGCAAAAAATCGCAAATATGTTTCCAAACACTTGCTAACAACTTCAGTTTTCAATCACTCTAGGGATGATAGGTGGTAATAAGATGCAATTGGTTTCCTTGGAGTTTGAAAACTTCTTGCCAAAAATTGTTGGTGAAAGTTGGATCATGATTAGAGACATAGAATGAGGAAAGTTGTATCTATTAAACAGGGTTTTATGTTGGATTCATTCACAACCTTGATTGATGACCTTTGTGATACATTATGAATGTTATGTCTTATTTTAAGATCTTTTTCAAGTTTTTGGTTTGGCTTGGGTTTCTTCTTGTGAATTAAAGAGGGAATAAATGTGTGAATGAAGAGTCATATTTAAGAAAGAAAAAAAATGATCTAACCCATATTTGGCTTTCAATTTTTTCCATGTATTTTGTTATCATATAACTCCATGACTTGGACTAAACTTATGTAAAACCATACAGAAAGAATTGAATGTAGCTTGGATGGTTGTGAGGAATGATTGTTATCCTCCCCACTCAGGTTCAATTTTCATAATGACACGAATAAAATTCATAATGAGTATGTTGTAATGGCTTCGAGCCTATATGTATTGGAAATTTGCCTTTAATTCTAAATTGAATAGCAGAAGAGATATCAAGATATCAATTAACACATGGATGGAATATCTTCCCAATGTATCTACCGAGGGTTTTTCCAAGTAAAAGTGACGTGGATCTATTAAAAAAAAGGCAACCAATTCATGGTGATAGGTAGAAGCTTGAGAATTTTGGCATTAGATTGTAGTGAGAGAAAGTAATGCGTTTTATGTTGGTTCAATGATAGATCACCTAGGTATAGATCAGAATATTAAAAGGGGTGCAATCATATTACATTTGCATGGAGCAATAATATCTTTCCAAGTTGCAAAGATGCCAAATAGATCGCAAATATTGTGATCATGTCAAGAGGAATCATTTAAATCGCCAGATCACAGATTTATTGGCACCATTAAAGATGCAACAAGATGAAACTGCAAGGATTTTGAGTGTCATATAATTATATTTTTTCAAAGGAGCATAACCAAGCAAGAGCTAGTTTAGAGGATATTTCCAACTCATTTGTTTTCCATAGGAATGATTATTTTATATCTAAAAAGAGCATTGTTCTGCTACGGTAGGTGGAGGCAAGACTGGGAAAATGGAGGCGGAAGGACAAACTTGATGCAAGAAGAAAAACTAGCAATGCCATAGTTTTTCTTTTGAAATCATATGAAATGAAATGAAAGTATTTTTAACGTCCACGAGGCTAAAAATAGCCTATGGGACAGATTGTTTTTCCATCTGGCTTTTGCATTTGACCCTTTTCCTGTGAAGTTTTTGGGTTGGAAAATAATAATGAAAGAGTATAATGAAAGACTTCTTTCTTATTTTTCTCAAATTTTGTTCCAAATAAGTATAATTTTGTATGATGTGCACTATTGTTGATATATGCAAAGTTATGCTTGTTTAAAACTATTGATAAGCTATATTTCATTGTTAGCTTGAATTGGGCAAACTAAATCATTGGATGTGAGTATGCATATTTGTGATTTCTTGGTAATTGTTTACTAAGTTTATTACTATATGTATTGGTTTTAATTGTTATTTCTTTTCTGGCTCTGTGAACCATTTCTTTAGTTTGACAACTTATCTTTATCTCATGTTCAATTTCTATTAGTCCTCCATGTTGAGCGTGAGTATGCATATTTGTTATTTTCTTAGTAACTATTTACTGAATTAAGGTTGACATGTATTTGTTTTAATTGTTATTAAGTTGTATGAACTATTTCTATAGCTTTATAACTTATCTTTATCTCATGTTCAATAAATGTTATTCTTCTTGCTCCTAACTGGGATACTATGAACTACTTTTATATCTCAGTTAGGATAGTGTAGCTTAAAATAGAGTTAGATTAGCCCTTTATATTTTCTTCATAGCAGTGTAGAAGATATTCAAGGAAAATCTCCTTTCAAGGAGAAAATCCCCCTTAGTGGAAACCAGACTCACATACCGGTGAGGATTTCCATCCGAAACGAGTATAGGCCTAATTAGGGTCTTGATTGGGAAATTTCTCCACATTGACTGCCAGGAATCAACATACTTTCTTCTTCTTTCATACATATATGGTGGTATCCAAAATGAAGATCTATTTTGGTAAAGTACTAAGCACCACTCGATTCATCCAAAAGGTCATCAATGATAGGAATGTATATTTTTCTTTAATTATGAGTTTGTTGAGTGAAAAAAAATTAAGACACATGTGGCAAGTGATTTCTTTCTTGAGTATTGTGACTACAGGGGAAGAATAGTTGTTGGTACTAGGAAGGATAACACCCACTTCTAGCAACTTTTCAACAATCTTCTCAATTTTATTTTTCTAGGAAAAGGTATGATGATAAGGGTGAACATTGGGAAGAACATTTCCTGGTACTAGAGGAATGGAATGATCATGGACATTGTGGGAAGGGGGAAGTC
Organism: Picea sitchensis; assembly: GCA_010110895.2. Classification (NCBI taxonomy): domain Eukaryota; kingdom Viridiplantae; phylum Streptophyta; class Pinopsida; order Pinales; family Pinaceae; genus Picea; species Picea sitchensis. The sequence continues at coordinate 100,475 of SNQJ01S0020112.1, read as the reverse complement.
CATGGGGAGTGTTAAAAAAAAATTGGTGTTGGGAGAGTACAGCTTGGAGGTCGGGGCGCATAAGGGGTGTCTCAACTTCTTGAATGGAATGGAGTTGGGAAATAATTCCAGAATGAAAATTTTTTAGTAGCTTTTCCATGCGGTGGGAACTAATGATCTAAAGGGAGCTTGAAGTGATGCCTTGGAACTTATACTATTGTCCCTCCTATTGGAATTGCATGGTTAAGTCCTTAAAATCGATGGTGATAGGGACAAAAGTGCATAATCATTCAACACCAAGCATAATGTCACAACCACCCATGTCGATAGAAAACATATGAGATTTCAGGTGATACTAACCAATTTGTAGGCACACATTTTCACAACGCCCCCCCACATTTCATGGAACCTCCATTGATAATCATGATCTGAAAATTGTTGATTTCACGGATATAACAATATATTTCTTGGGCAATGCGGCAATGAATAAAATTATGGGTGATGCCACTGTCAACTAGGATGATGAATTTCCTATGCTTAATGTATCCAATTAACTTGAGGGATTGGGGAGAAAAGAAGCTAATGAGAGAGTTCAATGAAATAAGTGGCTCAACTATTGGAGGATCAAAGGGCAGAGTAGGATCATTTTCTTGGGGTATTTCTTCAATGGGGGAAATATTACATCCTCGTCATAAAAATCCTCATAAATGACCATAAAAAGATTATATTCTTTACACTTGTGCCTTGGAAAATATTTATCATCACAATTATAGAAAAGGCCTTTGAGTTGGTGTTCATCCATTTCTCCTCTAGTTAATTTCTAGATATTGAGAGGAGTGGGATGAGGGAAAGGATTGGGGGGTATAGGGCGAGGAATAAAATAGGGTTTTATGTTCTGGGAAGATATGATTTGTCATGCTTCCTTGTTGTTTTTAGTAGCTTCCTACCAAGTCTGAGGTGAGCCATTAGGAACTGAGCTTGGATTTCATCCTTTAGTCCATTGATAAAGCATTCTATAAAGAAGGAATTCTACATGCCCTTTTTTTATTTTCTTTTTTTTCCTGAAAGACAACTGCTCAAAGGTGGAAATAAAGTCTTCCATTGTGCTAGACTATTTAAAATTGGTCAAATGGACCAAATGGTGTGTGTCGATATCAAAGCAGGACCCATAAAATTTGGCCACAAACTATGTCCAAGAAACATACCCTCGGTGTGAATTTTTACACCATTTCCAGCATTCAGGATCCAGATAGAGGACACCATAATAATGTTTGGCCAATTCATCAGTGATTCCATGCAAAGAGAAATAATGTTCCACTTGAGTGACCCAACCCCTGGGATCCGAGCCATCAAATTTGTTCACCTCAACTTTGGGAAGGTGCAATTCGTGTTGTAAGTGGTTGGAATGAAAGGGAATGGAATGGGAGGATTCATTTCCTTGTGGGTTATAAGTTGGTGCAAAAGAGAGAGGATCTCAGGATAGGTTAAAACTTAATATCAATTTGTTCATTATTCTTGGAATTTCTTCTAGGTTCGCGAGCTAGGAATTGATGGTGACAAGTTGGTGGAGCCAAGAATTGATGGAAGGAATGTTAGAATTAAGTTTAGATATATATTTCTTTGTTTTCTCATTGGCTTTGTCGAAGGCAGCGATGAGGCTATCAAAGTATTGGTTGCAGGTGTGAGCCATTGGGGAGTGACTAGGGATGGTGGGTCCATGTTGGGCCCTCTATTTTCAGAAATTCCCAAATTTTGGGAAAGTGTTGCATGCCAGCTAGAAGACTAAAAGTAGCAAAAACAATTAGAAGAACTGAGAGCTAACTGGAAGTATAACATCAGCAAAAACAGTCAAAAGCACCATGCATCAGTCGAAAAAACAACAAAAAAAGGCCAAAAGAATCAGGTGCCACCAATAAGCCGAGAAGATAACAGAAGAAGGAATCCAAGAAGAGGAAAAGAAAAAGTATAAATAAGAAGACAGTGTGATGACAAAAAGGTTAACAGGTGAATGAGTGAATAGGAGCAAGAAAGTGATATTGTATCTATTGTTGTCATCATTTAGGGTTGGGATTGGGTTAATATAGTCATTAAGACATATTGTATTGGTCCTTGTTGGTATTACTGTGCTTCTACAGTAATGGTTTGAGTCTATAATGTGCGTAAGGGATTATATCTCATTGAGAAAGAAGATGTATCAGAAACACATGTGATGTATGATAGTTTGATGATGTTGTTGATAATATAATGGATTGTTTTGGGCCCTAAAATTTATTTTCTTATTGATCTGTTATGTTGTGCATGGATCCATGATTTTGTTGTGTAATTCCTTCCTTCCTGTCTATTTAGTATTTGATCATTTTCATTAAATGTCTTTGATTTTAATGTATATATCTAAGAGGTGCAAAAGCTAGATCTCACTTCACCACAAAAGTCTCAGCTACACTTCAGCTGAGACCTCCTTCCTTTGCAGAAGGTTGAATATGCCAGCGTAACTAGACCACATTGATTCCTTTTGTTGGTAACTTTCGAGAACCTCGGTCTTAACTATGTGCCAAAAAATAGTTTTGTTGTTGGTACCAAACTTTAAAGTGATTTTTTAGAGGATGCCTCATCAGATCTACAAATTTGATGTTGAGACTGGTGGGAAATAAGGTGCGACACGTTCATATAGTAGAAATCCAAGTTGCATCACCAAAGCTTTAGGGTTGTAAAAAGAATTGTTTTCTATTCAGATCTTGATAGTGACTAGTATAATATATTTTGGATCAATTTCCCTATAACAAACACACACACACACACACACACACACACACACACACACACACACACACACACACACACACACACAATAACGAATAACTAATACGTAACAATTAATTACTAATGAAGAGACACCTCACATGAAAGGTCATGTCTCTTATGAAAGGGCACCATTGCATGGGTATATATACAACCCTCACTGTCATTGTAATCATCATCATATCTTATTCAATTATTTATTACTATTTCCCTATATGGATTTTAATCTATTGTCCTATTTACATTCAATATTTACGTAAGTGAACTGAGTTGGTTCATCACATTGGTATCAGAGCAACATCTGATCCTATCCCTTGGCCACTAGACTTTTAAGTTAATTATTGTTTCTCTTCGAAACAAAAGTTTGGATTTTCGCGACAACCACGCATTCTTAGGAGTTTCTATGATTTTATGGGTCATTGACCACAATGGGATTTTGGCCATTAAACGTTTAGTATTACTCGAGAGAAATTCATATTCCACTGCAAAATTCTAAGAAAACAAACGAAACAATTGATTTACATCATTGAATTCGTGAGTACTATTATTGTGGGGCAGAGCATCAAAACATAGTCTACCAACCACCAAAACCCACATATGTAATCGGTTCCTATGAGTCTCAGTTTCAAGGGTCTAGGGAAAGTTACCAAAAAAAAAGTCAATCCAAGCAACATTTCGTACATCGAGGACCAGAGTGTAGAAGAAGCAATAAATCATATTAAAATTGAAGGGACTTTTCAACTCTATGTGAATCTGAAAAATTGTATTGTTGTTGTGGATAACATCAATCTATCGTGTGATTCAACCATCATTTAGCCACCACATTAAATTAATTGCATATTCGTACATTTTTTAAATCGTACAACAATGATTTAATTTAAGACTACAACCGTTAATTAAGAAATTATATGAGTATGTGTTCCTTGTTGTCATTCGTACAATCACGTTTTTTTTTAAATTGTCAGTCATACCATCGCAATATAATTATGTATAGCCTATGAATTGCAAAGTTGTACCATACAGTCGGTTTAACTCGTTATTGGGATTGGTTAGTTCACCGAAGGTTGTGTCCCTTCAAGAAAAAATGGTTGTGACCCTTCAAGGTTGATTATACATAAGTTAAATTTGGATTATACATCAATGGATTTGGATAAAGGGGATATTCCATTTGATGTTAAGAAGAACCACAGAAGCCTTGTGGATTTTTTGAAGACAATAAAGTCCATCTTAGCAACCAAGAGATAAAATCTTTTAAAGTTTTTGTATATGTCATTAGTATTATCGGATTAAAGTTAAGAGAGCATAAAAAGGTTCCAATCAGAGGTTGTGTCTTTACAAAAAGGTACAACATGAAAATATATTAACTTTTTATAAGTAAGAAAAAGTAAAATAATAATAATAATAATAATAATAATAATAATAATAATAAATTATTATTATACACTAGTGGATTAGTGAAGGAAAATATTAAATCACTTTCCCTTAATTTTCTTACCTAAGCTCCATATGACGATCAATTTAATATTAAAGGGACCTTTCATATGAGGTGTCTCTTCACTCGTAATTAATTTTTACTTTTTAGTTATTCATTATTATTTATATTTATATATTTTATGTATATTTATGTTTGTTACATTTCCTTCTCCTTTATAAATTCTTTGTCCTCAAAGCATATTTATGGAAAGGCTTACATCTTTTTTCTGGCTCTCAATGCCTTCTTATGATTTCTCTTTTTTGATGTTGTCAATATTGATGATACTAGATGATATGAGTGATGAAGAGTTGTGTAGAACTGTGAATTGTCTTAGACCATCCTAATTCAATATTTTGTGGAACATTGCACTTCCATGATGAATGGTTATCATGAGACTTACTTGCATTGGTATCAATATTTTTCAAACGATAAGTTAGTCATTCCCATCTTGAATGACATTGATATTCTAACCAGTCAATATATCTACTCTTATGACTTAGATGTCGATAAGGAGTTCTTATAACATGATTTTCCCTTATCATACTTGTAGCGTTTTCTTGGTTTAATTTTGATATATGATTTTTTTACACACCGATGTTTCCTTGTTAATAGTTTAATTTTGATTAGTAAGTACACTTGAAGCTTCCATCATTTGTAATTCAACATTTGACATTGTCTCAATTTCAATTGGATTTGTATGTGTCCCCTTCTCTGCAACATGAATTTTTACAGCTGATGATTTCTTGATTTCGATGGGATCGGTCATTGTTTCCTTATTGATTAAAAATTTCTTGTTGATAAGTTGCTTCAACATTTCTTGGTGCAACTTTGTCTCACCTTTTAACCTCTTCATTTGGGTGATCAAGTTCTGACTATGATTCTTGAGGCGAGATATTTATTCATTTTTATTGGTGATAATTTTGTCAATTTCTTTTTGCATATTTTCCATTGATTTTTTATTTTCTTGAAACATTACTTTGGACATATCTTTAAAGTATTCTAATGTTACTGGATCTAACTCCAATGTAGAGTCTTGTAATGTTATCCTTTTATTTTTATATGAAAAATTCAAAAACTTCTCCTTCGTGTTTAGGATGAAAGGCCCTAGTGTTCCCATCCAGGGTGAACCTAGAATTATGTCACTGTCATCACACAAGGATCTAACAGTGAATTGCAATACAAAGGTATAATATCCAATGTTTAGTTGTAGGTTGCTTATATATCTTTCTTAGACTTCTTGGAATATCACTTTTATTCCTTTCATAACCCTTATAATATAGGATAACTTAAAATATACTAAAATAATCTTCTTTTGATTCTGTGAAAAACATAAATATATACAAAATATATAAATATGAATAATAATGAACAAGTAATAAGTAGCAATTCATTACTAATGAAGAGACACCTCATATGAAAGGTCGTGCCTCTTATGAAAGGGAATAATTGTGTGGGTATATATACAACCCTCATTCTCATTTGTAAACATCTCATACTATCTTATTATTCATACATTTATTTATAATTTATCATCCTTACATTGAATATTTAACGTGGGAGCCAGATTTGGTTCACCACATTGGTATCAAAGCCTCATTTATCTGATCTTGGGTATTGGCTAATCTGGATTTTGGCCAACCTAAAATACTTAGAGTTCCTCTAATCTGATCATTGACCATAATTGGCCTTTGGCCATTTGAAGTCTAAAATTTCTGTTGC